>JACAFV010000034.1:128558-200599 GCA_014635975.1 Plectosphaerella sp. P0831 | reverse complement strand
GACCTGCTGAAAATAACGGGTGGCCACTATTAACCACAGTGTCAGGGGGGCAAAGCCGGACCGGCTTTCGCGCTACGGTACGCGATCCAGCTCGATCTGCGCTGGGCCGTCTTGGTCCGCCCCCTTCCCCGAGCCTGAACCCCTGACTAGCCTGACCCCGGAGTGGTGTTGTGACTGTGAGTGTGCCGCCAGACAGTCCTCACGGACACAAGCAAAAAATGGCCCATCGTGAACCCACCACACGACACGCCCCCCCTCTCCGCAAAAAAAGCCAGCGGAGCTTGGGGCTTGGAGGCTAAAAAGCGTTCCAAGGCGGGCTGCTGCCATCGTGAGGGAACCTGGAACTCTCAGACAGGGTGCGCCGGCGCCGTGTCTCCTTGGCGGCAGAGACCGGTGTTTTTGACGAGCGCCCTGTGCCACCCCCCTCCCCTTCTCACCCCCTACCTCTCTCCTCCCTTTCCCATCGATACATAACCCGTCCTGTCCTGACACCACGCTCGCTCGTTTTCCTGAAGTCTTTCACGCTTCTCTCGCTCCGTCTCTCTTCACAAGAACATCTTTCGTTTTCAATACATCTTTCTTCGACACACTCGCTCGCTGTCCGACTTTTTCAGTCCGCTTAATATCAACAAATAACGTTTAATCCAAAACAAAACAACAACAACCGTCAAAATGCGCGCCTCCGCCGTCTTCTTCACCCTGGCCGCCGTTGCCACCGCCCAGTCTACTACCACTGTTGTTGAGGCTGCCACCACCGTTGCCACCTCGGCTGTCCCCGTCGACTCTGCCACTGCCGCCCGCGTCGAGTGCCTTGCCAAGTGCGACCCTGCCGACAACCTCTGCCAGGCCAAGTGCGTTGACGTGAGTATCTCCCTACTTCCACATATTCGATAACCATCCTCTGACACGCGCTCCTCAGGTCCCTGCCCCCAACGAGGACCAGGTCAACGAGACCATCGCCTGCTCCGCCAAGTGCGACCAGGGTGACGGTTCCGCCGAGCAGACCGAGGCTTTCGGCCAGTGCCTCCTCAAGTGCCGCAACGAGCACTACTTCTCCGAGGGCGCCGGTACCCCTGAGGCCACCGGCGGCTCTGGCTCCGGCTCCGGCTCCAACACCGGCGCCACCACCACCGGCTCTGGTGCCGCTGCCACCGGCTCCTCCTCCGCCGGTTCCGGCTCGGGCGCCTCCGAGACCGACTCCGAGGACTCCTCTGCCTCTGGCACTGCCTCCAGCGACGCCAACGAGTCCTCGTCCACCAGCGAGCCCAACGGCGCCGCCACCCTGCGCTTCACCTCGGCTGGTCTGTTCGGCCTTGTTGCCGCTTTCTTCTTCCTGTAAGAGGCGAAGAAGCTGGCGAGATGAGTTTCGTGCGGGGGTCTATCCAGACCTGCCGCCGGTAATGATGCTGGGAACGGGCGGGTGGAGTTAATATCTGCAACATACCACTTTGTTTCGGGACGAAATATGGCGACACACATAATGTGAACAATCAAAGAAGCAAGGTTCATGTGAACGAGAAATGGGAAAAGATCTTGAAACTTCAGCTCGTGTCATTGATGTATATCGTGATATCATTTATTAGTCTGGATGGATGTATTTTCTTACGACCGGCGCGGCGTAGTGACTGGGACATCGCTGATCCAGGGGATGCCGAGCTGCTTCATCTCGACGGCGAGTTGGAAAAGGTAGTCCAGGCTAGGGATCTGTTAGTTTAAGTCTTGACAAGACCATTGGATATGCTCACCTCTCGCACTGCGTCTTGGCCTTGTGCACATTGTCGCCCCAGACGTAGACACCATGGCGGCGAACCAGCACAGCGTACGTATCAGGGTACTTGTCCATAGCCTCCTCGAGGAACTCAGTCAAGTCCTCCTCGTGGGCCGTGTTCTCAATCACGGGAATGCGCAGGGTATCGTGGTAGCCAAGGTTGCCCGTCTTGCCGTGGCCGCGGCCGAAGCCCTTGATCTGCTCAATGTTGTTGATCTCGAACACGCGGTGGGAGCCGTCGTGACCGCCGTTGGGCATGGACTCGAGGATAAGGGTGACGAGAACGGCCCAGTGCGAGTGTGTGTGGATGCAGCAGCCGGCACCGCGGCGCGTAAAGGCCGCGAGGAAGAGAGGCGTGCACTGGGATGGCTTGTAGGAGGGCGGCGAGCGGAGGTAGGTGCGGTTCTTGAGGGAGGCTTCCTGCGCGGCGAGGGAGAGGACGTAGATGTCCTGGGGCTTCATGAGTTCTTTTTGGACCCCCGAAGGTGCGATGTAGACGAGGTCACTGCGCGGAGAGATGTGTTAGCAGGAGGGGTGGTAGGGGAGGAAGAGGGGGAGACTTGCTCGTCGCGAATGGAGGCGCCGCCGCCGGTGCCAGTGACCCAGCCGAGGGTCCAGAACTTTGCGCAGAGCGAGGGGATGAGGTTGGCGGGGTGCTCGGGGTCGTCAGAGGTGACGAGCCTGTCGGGGTTGTCGAGCGCCTGGGAAGCCATTTCTGTGGTGGTCACTGAGAGGTGGGAAGTCGGAGGTGGGATGTCGTCGCGACGAGATTTATGGTGGGGTAACGTTCGCGGTTGAGTAGCACGTCACGGGCGAGGCTGGAGCACCACGGCAGGACGGGCAGCTACCCGCCTATCCGGGCTTGTCCATAGGAAGTGATTGACAATTGAGAGAGACTTTCCATGGCACAGATGCTCTACCGTTCGACCTGCTTTGAATTTTGAGACCTAGCAGCCAATGCCGGGACCCCGTGTCGCGATGCTCAGCTGCTGTGGCTCGAGCATCATCTGCTCCACTCAGCTGGAGCTGGGCCGCCGGTGCTTGCTCAACAGTGTCAGCACAGGACAGCGAGACAAGACCTTGCCAGATAAAAAGGCTAGAGAATATGGCTAGACGAGTGAGTTTGAGACTGCCTTACTACCATGCTTTATGTTTGATCTGATCAATTGGGTCTTCAGAGTTGACGGTGATGTTGAAGCTGAAGCTGCTGGACCATCTGTCGTTGATCTGCCGGATTTACCAAGGTACTTTTTCACTGCATCGAGATACTCATAGGTCTAACATTTCAATGAAATCATCAAAGTCTGGTTTCAGGCTGCATGCTCACTGCTGCCCTTCATGTGCAGTTGGCGAGGCTGAGAACACGGTTGGCGGCCGGGTGGATTCATAATCGTGGTTTCGCAAGGGTCTGTCTGGTAGGAGGGTCTGACACGGCATCAGTCTTCCCGCCTCGACCCTGGACCTGGACAAACAACCAAGAGAGTTGGACAATACCTCCCTCCCTGAAGCACAACGGGGACTTGATGTCTGGTGCAATGACATTATCGGAATAATTGTTGGTCAAGACCGGCTTGCTTGACCACAATCAACTGCCCATGACTGGCTGCCCCGCCCCTCGTCAGCTTATCGCAGACCCTCCAGCTCCTTCGGGTAAAGACTAGCCTCTCCAACGATTGCTTGGCCCCGGCCTTGGGATCCAGGGTCGGCCGAGAGAACATGCGAGGTGTCCTGAAGGTCTGGTCATCCCCGCGTAACGCCAGCAGCGTCCGCCGCCCGGTTGCACCATTGTACCAGCTTCTGAGGAGCTTCAACCCCTGCCAACGGCCACCGCTGGTTGAATCGTGGCCTCATTCTTAAGAAGCGGTATCGACAATTGACCCAACAGCTGCACCTCAACTTGCGGTTACAGCCGAAGTGCACCGCAGGACATAAAAAAGTCCAGGGTCTATCTACCTATCACATGCACAGCACGGCACTTCACTTGCCACGCTTCTCGAGTCGGCATTAATGCTTCCTTTGTGCTTGCCTGGAAAAGTCTCCCTTTATGGACTGGTAAGCCGGCCTTTGCGGTCATTGTGAAACGAGATGAATTGGTCGGCACAATGCCCCGTCATGACACGCAAGGGGAAGCTGCTGCAACTGCTTGCTGCTATCTCGGCCCCATGGAAGCTCTTGGAACCACCACAGAGCACGCCAGACGTGAAGCTCCTGCCCCCCAGAGCCTCGGGGCCCAGCGCTTTGCCTGCCTTCGGTGAAGCGTGGTGGACCGTGCAGGGACCAGCCCCCGCACTTTAGCACCCGTCCCCCTGCTCAGTGAGTGCTCCTTCCCCCGTCAGAGGCCTTGCGCCCGCCAATAATCTCGCCGCCTGGTCCGCAAGCTTAGCTTCTGGCTGCTCTGCCTCGCCTGCCTCTTACAAAAAAAAAGGACACGTTGAGCTCTCACGTCTTCCCGCCCCCCTCCACCCTCCGTGCGCTACAAGCCCGAACCTCTCCAACGCGCTGCCACGGCAAGTAGAAAACCCACCTCCGTCCCTCCCGCACCCTTCCTAAACATTGAACCTCTTCTTCTTCGATTGGGCCGCATACTCATCGCGTCGGGAAAGCCAGCTATCGGACAGAGAGACAGACACTCTTGTCTATTCCATTCCCCCCTTCCCTTTGCCGCATTCACCACAAACACTTCCACCATGAAGTTCAACGCTGCTGTCGCGGTCTCCGCCGCCGCCATCCTGGCCGGCAACGTTCAGGCCGAGGAGGCCGAGAAGCCTCTCGCCTCCAAGCCCGAGCTTGCCACCTTCACCGTAAGCACATTCCCATCGACTCGCTGCTCCAGCGACCTCCCCGGCATCTACTTGCCACGTTGCCTCTGCCGCAGGCAGCAAGCGCCCGCAATGCCTCGCCTCAGTTGCTAACCTCCCCCACAGCCTACCACCGTCAAGGGCGACTTTGTCGAGCAGTTCACCGATGACTGGGAGAAGCGCTGGAAGGCCTCGACCGCCAAGAAGGAGGTCAAGGACGACAAGGGCGAGGAAGAGGAGGAGTGGGCGTACGTCGGCGAGTGGGCTGTTGAGGAGCCTACCGTCCTCAAGGGTGTCGAGGGCGACAAGGGCCTTGTCGTCAAGAACCCTGCCGCTCACCACGCCATTTCCTCCAAGTTCTCCAAGCCTTTCGACAACAAGGGCAAGACCCTCGTTGTTCAGTACGAAGTCAAGCTCCAGAGTATGTCTTCTTCCCTCTCCGCCCCCCACAGTCATCCACTGATACGTCTACAGAGGGCCTCGAGTGCGGTGGCGCTTACCTGAAGCTTCTCCGCGACAACAAGGCTCTCCACCAGGAGGAGTTCAGCAACACCACTCCCTACGTCATCATGTTCGGTCCCGACAAGTGCGGCCACACCAACAAGGTCCACTTCATCTTTAACCACAAGAACCCCAAGACGGGCGAGTACGAGGAGAAGCACCTGGTGTCTCCCCCTAGCGCCAAGATCTCCAAGACCACGGAGCTCTACACCCTCATTGTCAAGCCTGACCAGACCTACATCATCAAGCAGAACAACGAGCAGGTCAAGACCGGCTCCCTTCTTGAGGACTTCAACCCCTCCGTCAACCCCGCTGCCGAGATTGACGACCCCAAGGACACCAAGCCCGAGACTTGGGTCGATGAGGCCCGCATCCAGGACCCCGAGGCCAAGAAGCCCGAGGACTGGGACGAGGATGCGCCCTACGAGGTTGTCGACGAGGAGGCCGAGAAGCCCGAGGACTGGCTTGAGAACGAGCCCCTCACCGTTGCCGACCCCGAGGCTGAGAAGCCCCAGGACTGGGATGACGAGGAGGACGGCGACTGGGTTGCCCCCACCGTGCCCAACCCTAAGTGCGCCGAGGCCTCTGGCTGCGGCCCCTGGACCAAGCCCAACAAGCGCAACCCCGACTACAAGGGCAAGTGGAGCGCCCCCTACGTCGACAACCCTGACTACAAGGGCGTCTGGGCCCCTGCCAAGATCAAGAACCCCGACTACTTCGAGGACAAGACCCCCGCCAACTTTGAGCCCATCGGCGCTGTAAGTGATCTTTACTTGATACCTGACCATGACCGCATCGCTGACATATTTCCCCCCAGATTGGCTTCGAGATCTGGACCATGCAGAGCGACATCCTGTTCGACAACATCTACATTGGCCACTCCATCGAGGACGCCGAGAAGCTTGCCGAGGAGACCTTTGTCCCCAAGCTCGCCGCCGAGAAGGCCGTCGAGGAGGCTGAGAAGCCTGCTACCCCCGAGCCTCCCAAGTCTCCCCAGGACCTCAAGTTCCTCGACGACCCCCTTACCTACGTCAAGGAGAAGGTTGATCTCTTCACCACTATCGCCCAGAAGGACCCCATCGAGGCTGTCAAGTTCGTGCCTGAGGTTGCCGGCGGTATTGCCGCTGTCTTCGTCACCTTCCTGGCCCTGATTGTCACCCTCCTCTCGGGTGGCAGCGCTCCCCCCGCCGTCAAGAAGGCTGCCGGTGACGCCAAGGTTGCGGCCAAGGACGTCAAGGACAAGGCCACCAAGGCGGCCGCGTCGGGTGCCGAGGCCGTCAAGGGCGAGGCTTCCAAGAGGACCACCAGGAGCCAGTCGTAGATGGAGTGGCGACGCGGATGGTGGCACAGCGAGTGCGCGGCAGGGTCGACAGACGCCCCGTCGCCCGTCAACGAGCAAGCGAGCGAGCGAGAGGGCCGCGTGTGATAATAGGTTAACGGGGCCATGATGATGAGCAAAAGGACAACTTGTTTTCGTGCATTTCCGCCCAGCCGGGGTCCCTTTTCGGGATTGCGATGGGCAAAAGAGGAGTTGGCGCAGGCATCCCACTTGGTAGTCAAGACCAGTACAACCACTGTTACGGACGTTGGGATGCAATGCAATGTGATGTTGATGTGATTGATGGGATCAGATTTGCTGTAAAATTGTCCCTCGGCATTTGACGGCATTGTCGTCCAGGCACAACGGCCAGAAGCCTTGGGCCGGCCCGGGAACAGCGTGGGTGAAGAGCAAAAGTTGGGGAAGGCGCGTGGTGGGGCCACCCCACTGAAGCTCTGGGCCTATCACAGGGGCGTTTCTCCCTCTCCCCGCACTAACAGAATGTCACCCCGGTGCGTGTGCCTCACATACCCGAGTCCATGCCGGCCGGCTGCCGCCCACACGTTTAACCTTGCCTCCCCCCTCCTCGGCCCTCTTCTTTTCCAGTTCTACAACATCCTGGCAGGCCATTGGATTCCAGGAACACATTTCTCTCGAACCTCCTTGATATCATTGTCGTTCATCTCCCTCCCACAATGCGTCGGGCCATCTCCAGAGGACTCGTAGCTGGCGCCGGCCGCTCGAGCGCATCAGCCGGCCTTAGCCGCGCCTCCCTGCTGTCGTCTTCCCCCGCGACGGCCTCGTCTTGCTCGCGCATCACTGCCCGACGGATACATGCCTCGGCCAGGAACCGCAGCGCCGCGCTGGCGTCGTCGGCTGAGTCGTACCCCACGACGCACGAGAAGATCGCCAAGCCCGCGGACACGCCGTACTTCCTCAACAACCGGTTCGTCCAGTCCGAGGCCAAGGACTTTATCGACCTCCATGACCCGGCTACCAACAACCTCGTCACCCGCGTGCCGCAGATGACGGATGCTGAGCTGCAGGCTGCTGTGGACTCGGCAGAGGCCGCCTTTCCCAAGTGGCGCGCCATGAGCGTGCTGGCCAGGCAGTCGATTATGTTCAAGTTTGTCGCTTTGATCCGCGAGAACTGGGACAGGCTTGCTGCTAGCATTACCCTGGAGCAGGGCAAGACGTTTGCCGACGCAAAGGGCGACGTGCTGCGTGGTCTTCAGGTCGCTGAGGCTGCCTGCGGTGCGCCTGAGCTTCTCAAGGGAGAGGTGCTCGAGGTTGCTAAGGATATGGAGACGAGGAGCTATCGTGAGCCGCTGGGTGTTGTGGCCGCCATCTGCCCTTTCAGTACGTCCCTTCGCGATGGTAATCACTGCCATGTCCCTCGCTGACTCGTGCTTGCAGACTTCCCCGCCATGATCCCGCTCTGGTGTATCCCCATCGCAACCGTCACGGGAAACACCCTCATCCTTAAGCCCTCGGAGCGCGACCCCGGCGCTGCCATGATCTTGGCCGAGCTCGTACACAAGGCTGGGTTCCCCGAGGGCGTCGTCAACGTGGTGCACGGCGCCCACCGTACCGTCGACTTTATCCTCGAGGACCCCGTCATCAAGGCGGTCAGCTTCGTCGGCGGCAACAAGGCGGGCGAGTACATCTTCAACAAGGGCTCCGCGCACGGCAAGCGCGTGCAAGCCAACCTGGGAGCCAAGAACCACGCGGCCGTGCTCCCGGACGCCAACAAGAACCACTTCCTCAACAGCGTCGTGGGAGCGGCTTTTGGCGCCGCCGGCCAACGCTGCATGGCGCTGTCGACGCTCGTCATGGTGGGCGAGACCAAGGAGTGGCTCCCCGAGCTGGCCGAGATGGCCAAGCAGCTCAAGGTCGACGGCGGCTTCGAGGAGGGTGCGGACCTTGGCCCCGTCATCTCCCCGCACAGCAAGGAGCGCATCGAGAGCCTCATCGCCAGCGCCGAGGCCGAGGGCGCCACGATCCTCCTCGATGGTCGCGGCTATACTCCGGCCAAATACCCCAACGGAAACTGGGTAGCGCCCACCATCATCACCAACGTGACGCCCGAGATGCGCTGCTACCGTGAGGAAGTCTTCGGTCCTGTTCTCGTGTGCCTCAACGTGGAGACGCTCGACGAGGCGATTGAGCTGATCAACAAGAACGAGTACGGCAACGGCACTGCCATCTTTACGCGCTCGGGCCCAACGGCGGAGACGTTCCGTCGGCATATTGAGGCTGGACAGGTTGGTATTAACGTGCCGATTCCTGTGCCCCTGCCCATGTTCTCGTTCACGGGTAACAAGAAGAGCATTGCGGGTGGTGGCGCGAATACGTTCTATGGACGTCCCGGGATCAACTTTTATACGCAGCAGAAGACTGTGACGGCCCTTTGGCAGAGTTCGGATGCGGTGGCGCAGAAGGCTGATGTTGCTATGCCTACGCATTCGTAGGAGGACGCTGAGGGAGTAGGTGCAGTTGGATTCCTGGTAGTTTGGAGGATAAAATGCCAAACTTGAAGTGTTGAACGGACTTGGGTCAAGTGTGATGGGTGATATGGTGATGTGGTGATCTGTGGCTGGTGCGTCTGGGGGGTGGCGGTACTGGACGACAGGTCTGTCAGAAACCTTTGAAATGTTTGGACTAACAATGCACTGCGAAGGATTAGTTTGGTGCGCATTATATTGAACCAAGTTCTTGAACTCCAGTCAATGATTTTCAAATTGGCGCTTTGTTTGCCTTTTGCTTACATGATGGCGCGTTCGGGCGTGGAGGGAGTGGCGGCGGGGGGGGATGCACGTCTGGGCGGCCCTGATATGACGCGTCAAATTTTGGGAGGTGCGAGATGCAGTATCTTTTTGTAGAAGGAAAGGATAGTGATGGGTTCAGGTGTAGGTTGGGAAGTAAAAAACCGTGGTTGCAGGTTGTTTGGGTGCAGCCGCGTGCAGCTTCGCGTGGATGGTGATGCGGATGGTGAAGGTGGATGGGTAAGATCGTGAGGGTGGGAGGGTGGGAGACAAAAGTCTGGCGATACTCCGAGATCAGGCATCGTGGTCAGGTGTTGCGGCTTCAAGGAATGGAAACTTCATCAGCAGTGTTGTTTGGCGGGCGTGGTGCACGTTAATGGCTTTAGTGGGTGGCCAGCGTGCCTGCCTGCCCTGAGCCCGGGATGCCCCAGGGCCGCGGGCAGGTGCACACCCACGCCGCTATGCACACCTGAACCAGCCTTGGGTATATCAGGAATCATTATCCAGTCCTCAGCATCTGAAGCGAGGGTTGGCTCAACTTGTAGGCCTGCGCAGTCGTCATCCGGGATACTCACCTGACGCAGGCTGACTCCGGGACACTTGCGGTGGCTGTCGAGGGAAGCGGTTCGATTCCGCTACTCGCTTCGGATTTTTGACGTTTTGCCTAAGCAACCCTGGGCAGATGCCTTGGGCATATCAGGTATTATTTTCTGGTTCCTGCCATCTGAAGCGAGGTTGGTGTAGCTGGTTGGCCTGCGCATTTGTCGTCTGGGATACTCGCCTGACGCAGGTAGACTCTTGGGCACTTGCGGTGGCTTTCGCGGCAGCGGTTCGATTCCGCTGCTCGCTTCGGATTTTCGCGTTTTTGGCCCAAAACCCGTGAGTGCCTGTCGCTGTTGTTTTTGACGCCATCCTCGACGCGAGGCTGGGTGCACGTGGAGGAGGACGCGCCGCCCAACACCAAGCACGTGCAACGTGCCTGCACTTAATTGAAAATGGGTGTACTCCGTTCGAACCCGAGATTTCGTTACCAATCTCCATCGTGATACGGTTTAGGGGCAAGTAATTTTCGTGCCTGTCGCGATACCGCCCACGTGCAGCGACAGGCGATGCTTGGATGACTGGTCTTGACTCTGGGCGACTGATATTTGAGATTCCTGGGAGGACAGGAAATCGAGATGCTTCGACGAGGAAGTATAACTGCAAGGTAATCATAACACCTTAGGACAGTAGCTGCCCGTGTATCCCCCGGCAGCCGTGCTCAACGAGTGAAGTCAGTTTAAATAGGGGCTGACCCACATCTGGCGATAGCCTCATTTTGGCACCACCCCAAGGTCACGACCCCTTTTCTGACATGGTGATGATGTCGGGCTTTTAACAGCACACTCCTGTCTCCCAATGACGACAGACTCCCTTTCATTACTCGGACATTGGCAGAGACTGGAGAGCAGCGAATAATGTAGCTGCAGCACGCCCATGTATTCTTTTACACCTCCCATCAACATCATCTACGCATCCCCACGACTATGCAACCCTGAAGAGACCCTCACCTTCCTCTTTCCACCCCTCTCAGCCGCCCCATCTTGCACTGAAAGGTCAAAGTCCGTCCGCACGACAATGCCATCGCGGCTGGTGATGCTCTTATCATCAGCCAACACGTCCTCGCCGGCTAGATACGACCCCGCCATGTCGTCATTACTATGCAGAGCGGCACTCGTGTCACGGAGTGTGCGCAGACGCGTGCCCTGTGAGCCCTCGCGCGCGCTGCCGTCTGGGTAGTATGCTGCTTTGGAGGCGGTGCCTTCGCGCGGCTTGCGGAGGATCAGGCGGTCAAAGACGGGCTTGACACCAGGAATGGAGAGGGCGACGAGGGTGGCGCCGATTTCGGCGGCTTCGACGGCGAGCATGGGATTGTAGGACCAAGACATGTCTGCTTCCCACTGGCCTTTGATGACGAGGACGAGGCGGGCGATGGAGATGGCGACGACTCTGGTGTCCAGGGGTTAGTCGAGCCTCGATGGGAACTGAATAGGGGTAGACTTACCCGATACCTGGAAGCAAGATGCCGGCCAGTTGGACCTTTTGCCTTGGCGGCATATGAAGCATGCGCAACATTGCGATGGGGATGCCAAAGAGGAGAAAGTCGCACAGCAATGAGACGGACGAGTTGACGCTGTAGACAATGCCCCAGGTCAGACAGGTGTAGTTCTCGAAGCCAGGCTGCCAGTCGTATGGCCACAGACCGGTGACGGGGAGACAGTGGAAGATGATCAGAGCCATCTGGGCAATGTAACCAGCGACTAGCACAACGGACATGGCTCGAACGGTAAGTAAGAAGCCACGGTGTTGAGCGCATAGCCGGTGATAGAAAGCCAGACCCGACAGACGGCACACGACAAGCGAGGTGGTATAGAGGAGGTGGGCGATGAAGTCCCAGATCTCACTAATTTCGACAGTTTCCATGGTCATGACATGGCGAATGTACTCGTAGTGGCGGCCAGAGCCGATCTGGATGAGGCGGACACAGAGGATAGCAAAGGGGACGAAGATGGACTGCCAGGGCTTGTTAGGGAGAGTTTACGGGGGAAAAACTACATCGGAGGGAGTCGTAGGGCGGGACATACCCAGGAAAAGGCGACCAGCGCATCGTCGAGGCCGAAGCGGCGGACGTAAAATGCCCGTGATGTGATGCGGATGAGCACGATTAGGGAGGAGATGACTGTGATTGCGATGATGGCGGCGATGGCTGGCGGATCACGGGTTTCGTTGAGGTAGGCTGCCGTGATGTCGACGGGAACTCGGCCATCTGCAATGGCCTGGTTGACCAAGGGGTCGCTCATCTTGGGAACAGGTACCACAAGGAGTACAAGAAGGGAGGAAAGAGAACAGCCATGCCAAGGAGTCGAGTAGCGCAAGGAGCCCACGGGGGTGGAGTGGCTTTACTTGTATCAGGGGGAGAGACATCAAAAGCAAAGCCTCCCGCCGCCAAACGCGTCAATCCTGATAACCAGCTCTGCTTCGACCATGGTCAACGGCCGCTGGACCTGTTCTGGAAGACCTTGAGAGACGGAACGTGGCGCATTCGTCTGGCGTGGACGGGCCGAGTGGGCAGACAAGGCAGCAGTGATTTTTATGGTGGTGCCTCGATTCAGGGGGTGAAGGAAAGCCACAACATTGTCGAGGCCGGGGACACCCGCCGGACGGGACGGACTGTCTGGAGCACGGGAGGACGGCTCGGCATAAAACCAGTGGCGCTCTAGGCGTGGGGTTGAGCTGGTTTTTTCCACTGAACACACACGGGTCGTTGGCAAAAATCGCGGGAGCCCGTGGCCCGCGCTGGCCCGAACCGTCCGCGACGTTACGGCGATGGCGTCGAGGCGTCGACCGAGTCCTGCTTCTCATCCCTGCTGTGGAGATTGAACAGCACAGCCGGGGTTTGCCGTCCCTCCCCGGGATCCAGCACATGTTCCGCGGCGAGCCCCTATTCGCTACAGGGGTTCTATAACCTTTGACCGGTCCATTGACCCCTGGAGATTTGGATGTTGGTGCACAATTGGGAGCACCGTAGTATTGAACCGATCCTCGACCTCACACACTTCTGTCTTGGTCTTCTTCACCCCACGCTCTCGCTTGCGGCGTCTGCACGCCACAGGACACCCGACAAATGCATTGTCCAATCGCCCCCCCGGCTGGAAATCCCGCGTTGCGCAGATTACCTACCTATCGACTGACGAAAGAGGGGCGATGTCACCTCGTCCTGCGCGTCGAGGGCGACAGAGTCCACCCCTGCGTCGATGGCATTCAGCTGCGTATATATCCTTGGTGGTGTGCTGGCGTTCCTGCGTCACCACATACCAGTGACCACCACCACGGGTCGCTGTTTTGTCTGCCGTGTCGTCCCCCCTCCCTCCCTTCCTCCCCCTCCGTGAAACATCGGCTCCGTCAGTCACACAATGCATCAGACGGACTTCTTCACCAGGGCAGCCGTCGCCGCCCTCCTCGCGGGCGGTGCATCAGCCCAGCTCGCCGGATCCCTCACCGANCCCTCACCGACCTCACGCCCTCCTTCTACCCCCTCCAGCAAAATGCCGACACCGACGCCCTCTTCCCCATGCCCCCGTGCGCCGGCGGTTTCCACCTCCTCGAGGCTACCATTGACGACATGCAGGCCGCCATGGCCAATGGCACCTTGACCTCCCAGCAGCTCGTCCTCTGCTACCTCCACCGCACCTACCAGACCCAGGCATACACGGCCTCTCTCGGCCAACTCAACCCTGACGTCTTCGCCATCGCCGCCGCTCTCGACGCTGAGCGCGCTGCTGGTACGGTCCGCGGTCCCCTCCATGGTATCCCGTTCACTGTCAAGGAGAACATCGCCAGCAAGGATAACCTCGAGACCACGGCTGGTAGTACAGCCCTCCTCGGCAGCATCGTCCCTCGCGATGCCCACGTCGTCGCGCGTCTGCGCGAGGCCGGCGCCGTGCTCCTCGGCAAGGCTGCCCTCAGCGAGTGGGCAGATATGCGTAGCAACAACTACTCCGAGGGTTACTCGGCCCGCTTCGGCCAGGTCCGCAGTCCTTACAACCTGACCGTCAACCCCGGCGGCAGCTCCTCCGGCAGTGCTGCCGGCGTCGCCACAAATGCTGTCGCCTTCTCTCTCGGCACCGAGACGGATGGCAGCGTCATCAACCCTGCCATGCGCAATGCCCTCGTCGGCTTCAAGCCTACCGTTGGCCTGACCTCTCGAGCCGGTGTCATCCCCGAGAGCGAGCACCAGGACTCCGTGGGCACCTTTGGCCGCACCGTCCGCGATGCCGTCTATGCTCTGGACGCCATTTGGGGAATCGACCCCCGGGACAACTACACCCTCGCTCAGGAGGGTAACACCCCTGAAGGCGGATACACCCAGTTCCTGACCAACAAGACCGCCCTCGCCGGTGCCGTCTTTGGTCTCCCCTGGAACTCCTTCTGGGTCTATGCCGACGATGCCCAGAAGCGCGTCCTCGGCCACTTCCTCTGCACCCTTCGAGCTGCTGGCGCCACCATCGTCAACGAGACGGAGATCCTGGATTACGAAACCATCGTCAGCACCCACGGCTGGGACTGGGACTGGGGAACTTTCCGTGGCTACCCCAATGAGTCCGAGTACACCGTCGTCAAGGTCGATTTCTACAACAACATCAAGACCTACCTCTCCGAACTCGAAAACACCAACATCCGCTCCCTGGAGGATATCGTCCAGTATAACTACGACAATGATGGCTCTGAAGGCGGTAACCCCTGGCCTCTCGGTAACCCGGGCTTCTACTCGGGTCAAGATGGTTTCCTCGCGTCACTCGCTACCAAAGGCGTGCAGGATGAGACGTACTTCCAGGCCCTGGGCTTTGTTCAGTCCAAGACCCGAAACGGCATCGATCACGCCTTGTCACTTGGTCCCAACGGCCGCCGCCTCGACGGGTTGCTTGTGCCCCCTGATGTCGGGCAATCGTACCAAATCGCCGCGCAGGCTGGATACCCAGTTGTGACAGTGCCTGTCGGCGTCCATGATCATACCGGTATGCCATACGGTCTGGCTATTATGCAGACTGCCTGGGCTGAAGACGAGCTGGTCCGGTGGGCGAGTGCTATTGAAGATTTGCAGTTGACTACTGAGACGCCTTTGAAGAGGACGCTGCCCAAGTGGCATGAGTACCTGACAAGGAACATTCCCATTAACAACGTGTAGGGAGATTTCGTGGTATAATTCTCTTCGTGCTGGGGGAATGATAATGTAATCATAATGAAGCGTGCAATAATCTCAAGATCTGGATTGGGACGTACTGTGAACACAAGTCGACCATTGTGCGACGCCAAAGATCATGAAGAGTCTGGTCGTCATTTGTGGGCGTATTTTCTTGCCGATTTGAAGCCCAGTCGATGTTGTGGGAGTTGAGGACTGAACAAAATTGAAGGCAAGTTGGAGGTCATGGAAGGGGAAGGAGCCACCGATCTACTTGCCTTACGAAATTACCCAGGGCGGGCAACTTCCATCCCACTACAGGTGTTCCAGGCCGCTAAAGCCACGAACCCCGCAGTGGTCTTGGTGGGCTCCTCAACACCTGAACTTCGGGAAGAGGCCCGTCAGGCACAGTTCATCATCAATCATCACCTTCATCATCGCCATCGTTTATCGTGCGCACCTTCGCACACGCGGCACCCCAGAAGCAGCAAAACTTCCCATGCAGCCCCTCTGCTAGGCTGGATGTGGTGTGCAGACGCGACACAAAGCCTGTGGGACATGTGCCAGAGAGGCCCGACGTCGGGCGACTTCCCCGCCTCGGTGGCATACAGTGCCCAGGACAATTGGATGATCCGATCATCGACATCGGCCTGACCTCGCGCTCTCGATACTCACTCCAAACTACACATCTACAGACCCAGACCCGGCACTGATACCTCGCCATCCGTCGAATCACAGTAATCATGTCGCAATCCGGTCAGTTACCCCTCGTAGCAGCACGACTCCTTGCTGACCACCCCTAGACTTCGTCCGTCATGTCGTCGAACTCATCACCCATGCTCCTGGCCTGCCCAGTTCAGAACCGACTTCGTCAGCATGGCAGAACCCGCCGCACCCGAGCATCTCCAGCGCCCAGTCACCAGTCCTGACCGAAGCCACAGACGTGGCCATCATCGGTTCCGGCGTCACGGGCATTGCCGTCGCCCACTTCCTCCTCAACCATCCAGGCCCTCGCCCGCCCTGTGTCACCATGCTCGAGGCACGTACTGCCGTGAGCGGCGCCACCGGCCGCAACGGTGGCCATCTCGTCTCCGATAGTGACGCCCTGTTCCCCGGCCTCGTCGAATCCATCGGTCTGGAAAAGGCCATTGAGACGGTGCGCTTCAGCGAGGCCAACATCCGTCGCCTTAGGCTCTTGGCCTCTCAGCTCAATATGGCCGACGATGAGGCCGCCGAGCTTCGCACGGTTGCGGCGACCACGGCTTATGAAGAAGAAGATCTCTTTGAAGAGGCCGTGGCCGCTCTCCGTCAGCTTGAGGAGGCTGTCCCAGACCATGACCTGACCTATCTGGTGTATGGGAGGGAAGAGGCTGAGAAGGTATTTGTATACCCCTGAGGTCTGGTGTAGTTGTATTGACACTTTAACAGATGTTTGGGTTTCCCAACATGGCTGGCGTCATCCAGCAGCGTGGTGTTGCTGCCCTGTGGCCCTACAGGTTCTTCACGGCTGTCCTGGCAGCCCTCGACCGCAAATTTCCCACGTGTTTCCAGCTAGAAACGAAAACCCCCGTGTTAGAGGTTGTTCACGAAGACGACCCCTCCCTCTCCCACCCATACCTTCTACACACTCCCGAGGCTCCCTCCGTGCAAAACACGTCGTCCACTGCACCAACGGCTACTCGGCCCACCTCCTCCCCGTTCTCGTCGGGACACTCTATCCGCTTCGCGGCACCATGTCTACTCAGCAGATGGAATCTTCATTCCCCCGGCAAGGCAACCGNCTCTCCTGGCACCGCTTCTCCAAGGCTACCTACAACGCCTCCACGGGCTATGCCCATCTCGGACTCTACTACGCTCAGCAGAACGCCAAGTCGGGTCTCATGTTCCTCGGCGGCGAAGCCCAGAAGCTTACCGGACTTTTGACGAGCGATGACTCGTCCGTTGCAAAAGACGCGTGGGATTCCCTCGCCTCGGCCGCCCCTGGCATATGGAACATCGACCAACCGCCAAAGGTCGTCGATCTCTGGTCAGGCATCATGGGGTTCACCGCCGACGGGATGCCGCTCGTAGGGAATGTACCGTCCAAGACTTCCGGCCGGGGCGGTCACGGCGAGTGGATCGCTGCTGGATTCAACGGTCATGGCATGGACAAGTGCTGGCTCAGCGGCGAGGCCGTGGCGAGGATGATCTTCGGGCAGGTCGACGTGCCCGAGTTCCCGCGGGCATACCTGCTCACCGAGGAGAGAATCGCTTCATGGACACCCGAAAAGGCCGCAGAGACGCTGATGGAACACGTTCAATTGGACGCCGACCACATAAAGCAGTGAGTGTTGGAGATAAAGTCGCATTAGAAAATGCAATGGAGGCATTCGAAGCAACGCTAGGATTATACAATCGCCAAATCTCCATCCTGAACCAACTCCTCGCTTTGACAAATCGGACCCAATGCCCGCCAACAACCAATGCCCGGGTATCCTCGCCCAACTACTGCAGCTCCCTCAGCTCACCGTCCGGCCTGGTCACCGGCAGCTCGGCCGGCTGATTCTGAGCGGGAGCCTCCACAGGTCCCGGCGGCCCATACCCTGGTTGCTGGTAGTGCTGTCCCTGCGAAGGCTGATTCCACGGCGACATTCCCTGGCCAGGGCTGTGGCCGGGTGGGTGCCCAAAGTACGCGCCGTCGGATGGATTGCCCGGGGACATTGGCCTAGGGCTTCCGGTTCCTGGCACTGCGTGGTAATATCCCTCCGTCTGTGGTTTGGCGATGCTTCCCCTGTTGTCGTACATGGGCGCCTGTTGGCCGTGCACCACCATGGGAAACTGAGCTGGAGCGTTGTTGTACTGCTGGTGGGCCAGCATTGGCTGCGACATGTGCTGTTGTGGTGGTTGGTCGGGGGCGTTGTTGTTGTTCTTCTTGCGTCGGATGAGACAGAACCAGGCCAGGAAGCTGAGAAGCGCGATACCAGCTACAATACGTGTCAGTTCGAGGCAAGCTTCTGGAAAGGGAGGGGAGGGGCTTGAGACTCACCAACACCACCGACGACACCACCAACAATGGCCCCGACAGGTGTTGAAGCTGGCGTGGGGGCAGCTGTGGTGGTTGCTGCTTGGGAGGCGGATGACGTTGTACTGGTTTGATCGGAAGTCGAGCCACTCGATTCGGACGAGCTTGTACTTGCAGCGAGGAGATTGAAACGGATCGTCGAAGTTGTGGCGGTCGGCGCACAAAAGTACATCGAGTTTGAGTCGGTGTCATCTTCAAACTGGTACACACCGCACTCGGAAGAATCTGCATCAGTGCTGTTTATTGTCAGCGTGCCTGTCATCTCTGGAAAGATGCATTCTTTCTCACCAGTACAACGTCCTGAGGTCGATGGCTGTGGGCGAGGCAACCGCGCTTGAGGCAGTACGGGGCATGCAAGTCGTGGCAATAACGCAGTTTCTCGGATCGCAGCAGCCGCGGGCCTGGATGACGGGATCGGTACGGCACTCGGCCCCCGCAGATTGGCATGTAATGGATTGCGCTGACGATGTCAGTGGTGTTTTCTTTTGGTACAGACGACGGACGAGCAGGACTTACACAAGCTGGTGCCGAGATACTCGTAGCCACACGTCCCGGCACGTGCGGTGAAAGGCTCCTGTCTCTTCTTGAGCTCTTCGGGCGAGATGGGCGCCTCTGTCGGTCCAGGGCCGGCCTGCCCAGGGCCGGAAAGGAAAGTCTCAGCGGCCCTTGAGGGGCTGTATCTGCGGTCAAAGGAGGCATGTGATGTCGAGGATGCCATGAGCAGCATGGCCGCTACGGCGAGGGGTCGCAGTGAAGGACAATGCATTATGGTTGCGTCGGGCGAAGTAAAAAGGCGAGGGTTGAACCGGGCAAGAAAGTCGAGGATAGGGAAGACAGCGGGGGACTTTCACTTTGCTGATGTCTTATGAGACTTTGGGGGGGGGGGGCATTTTGCCTCCAGGCCCTTTTCGGGATGGCCTGGACCCGGATCCGCGTGCCAGTAGCCAACATGGCAGGGCGCAGGGCAGATGGTGTTTGGGATTCGGGCGGCTCAGACGGATCTTAGCTTTGGGGCGGTGTCTCGGGCGGCCTATGCTTGTCGAGGGGCAGCTCAGCCTTGGGTTGGAGGTTCATGTCGACGGGCTCGTCAGGGAGAGACTAGTCTGGTGCGGCTGATGGACCGTCGATACGAAGTGGTGGCCCGGGATAGTTGTGAGTACAAGTAAGTGCCTTAACCCAGGAAGCAAGCTGACAGACCGGACGTGTAAGATCGTGATGGGTTGTCCCTTACAAGCAAGCAATGCATGTGACAGTCCAGCATTTCAGGTATGATTACAGGACTCTTGAAGATGGTCGCGGGCCCCCGGACTGGAGGTTAGATTTTAGACTGATCCTTCGAACCCCGCCTCGAGAGACCAATGCGCGCGGCTGTCTCACCACCCCCCTTCTTTGTCTAGCTCGAGCATCTCCCTCGGTGCCGACCCTGAGTAGGGCATGAGCCGAGCTTTAATGCTTCGGTCTGAGCCTTATCTGCCCAAGCTCCCAACGGCGAGGCACTCTGGTGACAGCGCCTCACCCAGCCCGTGCCGCTCCAAGCGTGTACGAGCCAAGCTTTTGTTAGGGTCAAGACGATGTCGGGCCGGTCGAGGGAGTGGCAGGGGAAAGCTTGCTAGGCGGGATGACTTGGTGGGATCAACTTGGGCAGTGGCTGCTTTTTATATCGGGATAGACGTAGCCATTGGTCCTTCGGTGGGAGGAGATGGTTTGGGCAAAGGCCGGGTGAGTTCATCGTCGTTCATCCTGGCCATCTTGTCGGGATGGACCAAGGCTGTACCCGTGCACTACTTGAAGTCGGCATCAACTGAAGACACTCACTGGCGGCAAATGCCAACATGAGCCACGATGCTCACGACCAGTCATCATCCCTCGGCCCATCCTCTCTACCTGTTCCTCCTTTCCCCTCATAGAAATAGGTGCCCCTACCCGTACAAACGACTCCATGCCCAGCTCCACCCCTTCATATTAGCCAACTCCCTCAACGGCCACAGATGAGAATCCTGGAAAGAGCTTGAGGAGTCCGTCCTTGTCAGGTGGGAAAGGTATGGTCAGTCCTTTCCTCCGATCTCTTCTAGAAGCCGACTTAGCCTACATGTACTCAAGTCACGTCTCCAGCTCGTCAGGCGCCAACTACGTCACCGCGATGGACCATGGTGTGGGCCATGATCTCCTCTTGGGCGAGCTCGACCAGCGCAGCCGATTTGCTTACCGTTGAGAGAACGACCTTGTCCGCCGCATGGACAGCCCCGACCGAAGGCACAGCACCAATACACACTCCTGATTCGTCATAGACCAACCCGACGATATAACCAGCCCGGCCTGATGTCCTGGACCCCTTTTTCCTTCGCTGATGTCGCCATGCGCAGCAGTGTCTTCCCAAAAGACGCCAACCCCGCCACGGGACTACCCCGGAAACCCTCCATCGACAGCCGGCCACTGTTGCCGAATCTTGTCGGCTGTCGTTTACCCAACTGCCAGGCGTCATTAGTCTCTAGCGGTATGTAAGGCGCTTTTGAGCCAGGGCCTCGTAGCCTCGTGGCCCTCGATGCGCGCGAAAGGTCCCAGCCTCCCTCTTCGCCGGAATGTATCTCGAAGCGGGCTGGATCATCATGGCTTCAAGACCGAAACGGGCGGCGAGACTGTTGGGGTTGATGACTTGGCGGTGTGTTGTACTTCACGAGATGTCTTGCCCCTTTCTATATGTCGTCCCACCGCCCAGTCGGTGGACTCGCGACAGACGGTGCACGGATTCGCGACATCGGCCTCGGCGCATCCTTTGATCGAAGGTGGTTACTGGCTTGTGCCCACTGCACCTTGAAAGTCAAACCCCAAGTTTCTTCCCCGGATTTCCACATCGATACGTTGTTTGCTTTTGGTCGTCAGATCAGACATAGGGACTTTGGTGTCGCCACCCCTCATAGTGGTGCTTGGCTTTTCCTCGGCGCTGTGGTTAGGGGTTCGAGGGAGCCCCTGAATGGTTCGCTACCCGAGGGAGCATCCAGCATGGAGACAACAACGCTAAGAGGCCTGCCAGGTGCTCGGCCGGGGGACCTTAGCGGCCGGCTTGTTCCCTCCCCGCAATTTCGGCGACTGCTCCCTGGCTCCCATCATCCAGGGCAGTCGTTGCGGCCTTTGTCTGTACATGGGCTGAACACGTGGGGAGAGATAGTCGTCGTATCCGGCTCTGTGTGCCGCGGTTTGGGGAAATGAACGGTCATGGAGATGTGCATCTTATCTTGACATGGCCCCACGGCACTTGTTGTTTTCTCCGGGCTTGGGACAAGGAAGTTGGCCTATGGGCTTCTCTACAGTATTCGTTACCAGCCCCCCAGCAGCACCTCATTATGTCTGCGAGTACGACACCATACTTGAATCAACGAGGGGAAGTAGGATCTGGTGGAGATCAAGTCATGTTTACTCTCTCGGGGAGATGCGTTCAACCCTCAACCCGAGGTTGCCCGACAGTGAGGAGCAACTCCCCGCGCGTTTCGTTTCCTCTCCACGTGGACCGGCGTGAAAACCCAGACTTGCACAAGACGTGCATCTTCTAGAACAACTGAAAACCCTGCCCAGCCATCTGACAGCTATTGACGATGTTCAGCCGGTCCGACATCGGGTCCCCTCCTTCGACAGCCTTCCTTATCACGCCCTTTGAGCTTGTCCGCCGATCCCCAGAGGGCGGAATCTCTACAAACTCCCCATGTAAGGACCGGTGATTGGCCAATTCAAGCCCGTCGGCCGGCGGCTGACTCGAGCCGCCGACGACACCCGGGCAAGCCGCGATAAGGAGGTGGGTTCTGGGCAAACTCCAAGAGGGGAACCCCGGCGAGAACCCACTACGGAATGCACCTAGAAAACACTACCGCCGGTATCTCTGGGGTCATGCGCGCCGACGACAATCATCGCGCGCATGGCTGGGGGGACTGGTGGCATCATTACGTGAAATGGGGGTAATGCGATAAAGGTATCTAGTTGACCGCGAGTCATGGAACTGACTTGTTGATACACATCGGATAACCTCTGCTGTCGCTAGTTGGAGTCTTTACCTAACGTCTTCCGAGAAGGGGGCCGTCTTCAGAAGTAAAGTCACTATCATGGCGGGGGAGTATCTGCGGTGTTGTTGGCAGCTGGTTTGCTGCGGTGAGCTGGTGATATAAAAGGGCTATGCCTCTTGGTTATGGATGTAAGGAGATCACCAAGCCAAGCCCTTCAAGCTCATTCTCATCCACTTCCCTCAAGATGCCTTCCCTCAGCTCCCTGGCCCTCTTCCTCTCCTGTCTGGGCGGCAGCATCGCTGCCCCCACGGCCCATGACCCTCCGTACCGCCTGCTGGCCCGCGACTCTCCCTACAACGCCAGCCTCCCCAACATCACAATCTTCGCCACAGGCGGCACCATTGCCGGCTCGGCCGCCTCCAACACAGCCACCTCGGGCTACACAGCCGGCGTCCTTGGCGTCGATGTCCTCATCCAAGCCGTCCCCGAGATCGCCAACGTTTCAAACGTCAAGGGCGTCCAGGTGGCCAACGTCGATTCAGGATCCATTACCCCCGAGATCCTCCTTAACCTCACCTCTCTCATCCAAGCCGCCGTCGACGACCCCTACTGCCAAGGTGTTGTAGTCACTCATGGCACAGACACTCTCGAAGAATCAGCCTTCTTCCTCGACCTGACCGTCCGCACCGAGAAGCCCGTCGTCGTCGTCGGCGCCATGAGACCCGCCACGGCCCTCAGCGCTGATGGACCCATGAACCTCCTCGAGGCCGTTACTCTTGCCGCTAGCCCCGAGGCCATGGGCCGTGGTACCCTTATTGTTCTCAACGATCGCATCGGCAGTGCTTTCTACACCGGCAAGACCCATGCCAACGCCCTCGACACCTTCAAGGCACAGGAGCAGGGCAGCCTAGGCTACTTCATCGACGCTACCCCTATCTTCTACTTCCACCCTGTCCTGCCTATTGGCCGCGTCCACTTCAACGTCTCGGAGGCCACTGATCTGCCCGAGGTGGACATCCTCTTCGGCCATCAGGTGCTGAACCCCGTCCTGGCTCGCGCTGCGGTCGAGAGCGGCGCCAAGGGTCTCATTCTTGCCGGTATGGGTGCCGGTGGCTGGACGTCGCCGGGACGGGACGAGCTTGAGAAGCTTGTGGAGGAGCACGACACTCAGATTGTTGTCTCGAGCAGGGTCATGGGTGGCTTCGTTCGCACTGATGGAACGGGCAACATGTATGGTGGACAAACCCTGAACCCGCAAAAGGCCCGAATCATGCTGCAGCTCGCCCTGTACGCCGGGTACACCTCTGAGCAGCTTGTCACCCTGTTCAAGTTTGCCCCGTAGGTGCACATGATATGAAGACATGAGAAATGGGTCAAGAAAGGGGAGTGGTGGAAAAGATAATCACCTTATGAGAACATTGAACATAGAATAATGACGACATTTGAAGGAAGCTATGCCTGCTCTATTTCCTTGTGCATCACGTTGGGTGCGAATTTGAGACGTGTGATGACAAGTTGAATCTTAAAGTCGGGTAGAGACACGAGGGAGGGAAAAGGGGGTCAGGATCATGGACCTCACCGTGAGCATATTCGGCTTCAAGGGCCCAAATGTCTCATTGCATGGCCTTCTCATGGTCTCAGAATGTAATACCATGTTGTTGGCCAGGGATTTACTGGTCGGGAGATGAAAAACGGGCTGGGGCGATTCTATTGTCCATTTTTGATTGTACGACTTGCACTGCCACATTGCCTGGACCTACTGTTAAGGCCCGATCTCTTCGAAAATTCCCAATAACACTGCAGACTCGAGTCACATAGGACATTTCCCCTTTTGATCTTGCGTCTGCTTCCTGGTCAGCAACCGCCTGCCGTACTGATCCAGTCCCCTTTGTCCAGAATCTGCTCACAGGCAGTTGGAATTTCCGGACAAAATGTCTCGTATGGAATTATCGCCAAGTCGCCATAGCCCAGCACACCTTGATGAGAAGGCAAGTCTTAGCCTTAAGCCCGGAGACGTCTCCGACGCCTCGTGGAGGCCTAGTCCCCGCAGTCAACATTGGAAGTCATGTTGCAATATTCATATCACTCAACTACATTGACGCAGAATCAAGCGGGCAAGAGGTTGATTTGTGGAAATACACGTCCAGAGGCACAGCGCACAACCTCAAGCGAGCGGCGGCGGCCGCTCGTGATGCCCGAATGTCGTGATCGAATCAAGAAAACAAAGAATCTTGGCCCAATCTCGAGCTCCTCGTGGCGGACAGCCAAATTGATTAACATGAGGGGAATTAAGAATATTAACAACCATCCATCCCCCACCCCATCCAATATACCGGTGCAGCGTAGCTGCAAGTGAGTGGATGGCTTTTCAGGGGCCCTCAGGTGAGAACCCCGCCATGCATACCGCTGGCTGCACTGCATGACGTCCATGTCCGAGGAGACGCACCTTTGAGCTCGCCCCAGCCTCCGCCACATGCACCTCTGCATCGGAGAACCAACTGCAGCGTGCATTTGTTTCGGTATCGCGATGCAACCCAATAAAAAGTCTCCGTCTCGATCGGGGCCGGCGGAGGCAAGCCCTGCGCCCTCGATACAGTTTAGCCGCAGTCTCTTGACCACCATGTACCGCGAGCCTGACAACTTTAATCAAGCTTCGGCCAAGGGGGCCTGGCATTTCCACCAAGCCCTGGACAAGTTGGGATGAAGACCGCTCTTGGCGGGGTGCTGGTGGCGGCGATGAGGGCTTGGAGGTCGGAGCTGAGGGCACCGTTCGAGGGGTCGGGAGATCTTTCGCCGCCGGCGTGTGGTCTGGGGTTGCTTTGGGCTGGACTTGGCTCGGCCGAGTGATATTGGATCTTGGTCCGATGGGTGGCCGGGGCGTACCAAGATGTCCCGTCCAAAAGATTGTGAGGTATGGAATCTGAAGTATAAGTATCGCAAGATGTGCCCCTGAAGACATAACTCCTCTTGAAGCATCATCACAACATCCTTCAAGAACTACTCCTCACCTCTGATTCCAACATGAAGGGAGCTCTTGCACTCGCAGTTGCAGGCCTTGGAGCCATGGTCAATGCCCAGGTTGCCGTCTGGGGCCAATGTGGCGGGTAAGACTTGCAGCGGTCGTCTGCCCCTGAATATTACTGACCACATATAGATCTGGCTACACCGGCTCGACTACCTGCGTCTCTGGAGCCTGCTGCACCGTGTCCAACCAGTGGTACAGCCAATGCCTCCCTTGCGGCAGCAGCCCTCCCCCAACCAGCCCGCCTCCCAGCAGTCCGCCCCCGAGCAACCCTCCTCCCAGCCCTCCCACCGGTGGCAGTGTTACCACGACTCTGCCCCAGTCCGCGGGTGTCTCCGCGACCAGTGCTGCCATTCTAGTGCCCAGCAGCTACGACGGCGGCATGAAGCGTTTCGAGCGCAGCCGTACGCATAACTCCCTCCGCCGATTAAACCACCCCTAACCTTTATCAGCCGTCGTCTGCCAGGGCCAGTCTGAGACCGGCGAAGCCGATGCTATGTTCATCCTCGAGCCCGGCGCGACCCTGTCCAACGTCATCATCGGCGCCTCCTCCGCCGAGGGCGTCCACTGCCGGGGCACCTGCACGCTCAACAACGTATGGTGGACGGACGTGTGTGAGGACGCAGCGACATTCAAGCACACCAGCGGCACATCTTACGTCAACGGTGGGGGTGCATTTAAAGCGCAGGACAAGATCTTCCAGTTCAACGGCCGCGGCACCGTGAGTATCTCCAACTTTTACGCAAACGACTACGGAAAGGTCCTCCGCAACTGCGGGAATTGTAGCAACAATGGCGGGCCAAGGCACGTTTTGATCAACAACGTTGTTGCTGTCAACGGTGGTCCGCTGTGCGGGATCAATACCAACTATGGGGATACTTGTCGCATCACAAACTCTTGCCAGAACTCGAGCAAGTGGTGTGATCGGTACACGGGCGTTTCTGGGGGAGGTACATCGCCGAAGATTGGGTCGACTCCTGATGGAACGTACTGCACCATCTCCAACACACGCAGCAGCTGTTAGGGGAAGGATGTGGTTTGGTTTGTCGGTTCAAGTGCAAGAAAGTTCGATGCCCCAAGTTTGTGCGAGATCAAGTTCAGTCCGAGTGTCAGCCCGAGTCGTTGCAGAGAATCATGGCCCGCACGTTCGTTTGCCCATTCATTGATATTAAAGTCTCTCATTCATGTCCAGAAAGTAAAACGCCTGTATATGCGGCGGCTGCGCCCATCACTCAACACTTCCACCCCTATTGCTTCGGTCCCATGTACTCCCCCTGCTGCACCACAATCGGCGCCGCGTCCATCTCTGCTGCCGGCCCTTGGCCCATCTGTTGATGCGGCCCAACATTCTGATATTGCTGGTAATAGCCACCATATGGCGAGTTGGCGTGGCGATCCGGGCTTGCAACTCTGCTGCTACCCTCGCCCTGCATCGTCGTCCCCATCTCGGACAGCGTGCCGCCGTAGGACATGTGCGAGTTGCGCTCGGCCCAGGGAGACGTCGGCGTGGGGGACTGGTGTTGCTGGGAGCCGACCCAGGCGGAGGTTGTCGACATCTGGGGGTTTTGGTATTGCTGCTGCTGGTTGTTTCGCTGGGCGGCCAACTCTTCTCGCTTGTTCTTTCGCTTCTTATAGCAGAAGATCGCTGCAGCGATCGCGACGACTGCAACGACGGCGGCGCTGCCGATGGAAATACCAGCGATGGCTCCGGCGCTGAGATCGGATCCACCCCCAGCGGCGGCAGCAGAATCAGAAGGTGTTGAAGTAGCTGACGTCGCGGACGTGTTCTCCGGAGAGCTCTCGGTAACGGTAGCCGTGCTCAAGATGGTCGTCGGCTCACTGTCAATAATGCCCTGAGCCGTGAGATTGTCGTAGGCGGCGCAGTCGCTAACAGGGGCCGCGAGGGGACAAGTCGGGTTCTGGCAGAGGCTGAGCAGCTGGGGCCCGTTGCGGGGGTTGAAGGTGACGGCGGGGGCGCAGCGGACGTTGTAGAAGCTGTTGAGGCGGTTGCTGATGGTCATGGCGTCTTGCTGGGAGAAGCCGTAGTACCGGGCTGCTTGGGTGAGCTGGCTGATGAAGTAGCCGAGCTGGTGGAACTCGAGGTTCATGAACTTGTGAACGTAGGCTGGGTTGAGGGGACCGTCGTTGTGTGGAAGGGGTGGGAAGGGGAATGAGCAGCTGAAGACGCGGCTGAAGGCGACGAAGAAGTTGCCAAAGAGGTGGCTGCAATCTAGCTGTCAGCATGGCGGCATCGAGAAGGTGTCTAGATGGAGACGTACGCTTGATTTGTCGTGTTGCTCAGCACGACATCAGATGTCGTGCCAGTCAAAAAGTCGGACAGCGGTTCAGTTCCACCGCCGTCCAACCAGTTGATGCCAATGGGCGCATTGTTGACGTTTGTCGACGCCCTTGACCCGTTGAACCATGACCTCAAGTCCACTTCCTTGTCGTCGAACTTGCCCGGCCGGAGAATGCCAGTGAGCGTCTCGGATTTGTTGTCGAGCGCAGATCCTCCTTCAAAAGCAAGAGATACGATATGCTTCACCAGGTTGTGCTGTGACTCGGTGTCGTTGGCCCCGTATCTTTCCTCCGCGTAGTAATCACATACTGATGCATCGTCCGGTCGTTGTGCGGTTGAAGTCGTCGAGAAGAGAGCGGTTGTGAGGGCCAGGGCCAGATATGGCGAGAGCTGTTTGAGGGCGACCATGGTTGCGGGATCAGATGAGCTGCGGGAAACCGAGACAGATCTGGGGAGAGGGGGGGGGGAACAGCCGTTGCACCAGATATAAAGCCCACCATACCAACGGGACCGGGGGATCCCATGCCCCTCGCCCTCCCTCACCCTACACCCACATGCAGCTTCTGCATCCGAAATGTGACGAAGCCGACGGCCGGTTGGGGGCTGTTGTCTTGGTGGCGTCGGCAGCGTCCGGGCAGGGCAGAGGAAGCTTCCACCGCCCGGCCGAAATGCGACTAGTCGACGAAGCCTCTTTTTGCTCGTCGCAGACGCCATGCCGGGGCGGCGAATCACGATGGGCGCCGGTTGTTCTGACAGGCTGGAGCTGAGGGGTCTCGTCGTCGGGATTGCCATGCGGCTGACTGACTAGTCTCACCTCATCCGCATCACGCCTGGCCGGCCATGTCAGACGGGATAGCCAATCTGGAGGCCATCTCGAGCGGGAAACGCCTGGCCCGATGCAAGCGGGCTGACCGAGCCCGTGTTGGCAGGGGGGAGGGGGATGATCTGGGTGAGAGCCTGATGGGCTTTGGGTTGTATGGGGGGCACACACGGACGGGTGGCCATGCGATGTGTCGTCACGATTTCATTGTTTGTAGAAGTTTGGTTTGTCCATAATGAGGCGGGTGGCTGGCCGGTGCAGGGGTCATGCTCACCGCGTCTTGGCGCATCTCCCTTGCATTTGTGAGGGTTGGGGGAGGGGGGAGGTAAGGCTCTAGGTGGGAGGTGACAGAATTGGGCGGGGTATATCTACAAAGAAGCTTCCATGAAGCTGCTGGGGGTTCTGTCGGGAAGTATTTGTTGGATTGGACCGTGGTCTGGGTACTCTTCGTGTCGACCGTCGAGACTTCAACCGTGGAACTGGATTGGGCGACCATTTTAGCCCAGTGGGAGTGAGGCTCGTTGTCATCGAAGTCTGCCATAGAAGTCTGCCATGCAGGCCAAGACAGTGACAGCAATACCCAGCCCACCTCATCTCCAGAGGTTCATCACATGCTTCAAGCGATGAAATGACCGGATTGCAAGGACAGAATCCTCCCCTTCCAATGGGTCGCCAAACGGACACGCTGAGCATCATCTGTTGAATTGACTAACGTCAGCTGACGCAATCAGAAAGACACACATTAAGGGCACCATTGCCTGAGACACCCTGCCTCAGACCGCCAGCCTGATCACTACCAGCTTGGATGCACTGACACCACATGCAGCCTTGCTCTTCTCCAAGCCACCCTGGATCTTCTCCAGCGAGGAAAACGACAGCCCGGAATCGAAACGAAATGGCTTGACGAGGATAGCGGCCCTCTTCGCAAGGATGGCGACGAAACCAAAGTAGTAATTGGTAGGCACCGCACCGCGAACGCGATCATTGGCATGGCTGTCGTGTGGATGGTGATGATGGCAGAAGTGATAGAGAAAGCGGTCTGGGGTGGGATCAATCGGCACCAGACCCCTCACGGGAGCCAGTGGAGCACGGGAACGCCACTAAAACACTGGGCCGGTGGCTGAACATTCTTTGGTTCATCCTCCATGTCAGCTTCGGGTGTAGCCTGCAAACGAGAGGCATCATTCATTTGACGATGTAGGACGAGGTGGACAAAAGCTGACAGCAAATGCTATATTTCGTGAACAAAACCTCCTCCACCCACTTCCATCCACTCAATATTATTCTACTAGAGCTACTGCAGACACTGAGAGTACCCTGGAAGAGTCAGTATCCATGCACACACCTACACCAGAACCGGGAGACTCACAAGTATTGGAGAACTTGCAGGTGCCCTGCGAGCAGCAAGTTGGCCCGGTCCAGCCAGATCCTCCACACTCGAAGCTGGTCAGAGCACGATTTTACACTAAACGTACACAGAGTATACAAAAAATCAACACACCTGACCGAACAGACCGGCGCACGCCCCGGACGGCGGCGGGGTAGTCGGCGTCGTTGTCGGCGGAGGAGCAGTGGCCCCTCGCAGGGTCAGCAGGCCCGGGCGGTACGGCAGCAGACCGTAGTCGGTGACGCCCGAGTTGGGATCCTGGCCCTGGTACAGCAGCTGCAGGTTACACGGGTCAACAGTCATGGTCTGGTCCGGGTCGCTGCGGACGAGGTCGCCGTGGCTAATGTCGTTTGTCCAGGACGCGCCACTGTTGGCCTTTCCGGCGAAAGGCTCGGCTTCAGTCACGGCGTTGGGGGTCCATGTGCCGCCGAGGCTGGTGGCGGTGAAGGAGCGGAAGTAGCGGCCGCGAGCACCGATGGCCTCGACGATCATGAGGTAGCGCTGTTGGCCCTTGAGGGTGTAGACCTGGACGGCTTCGAAGAGGTTGTTGGTGGTATCGGACATGATGACGGTGGAGGAGGAGCCAAAGCTGCCGGGGAAGTTGGCGAGGGGCATGCTGGAACGATAGATTCTGCCGTTGTCGCCGGCGAAGAAGAGGTACATGTTGTTCGCATCTCCGATGAGGGTCTGGTCGATGGGGCCTGTGGAGGATGGCTCGCCGATGCTGCCCGTGAAAAGGGGCTGGACGGCCGACCAGCCGTTGGCGTTGGTAGGATCAGAGGAGGTGCGGTAGGAGAAAGTCGTGGGACCCCATTGGTAGGCGAGGACCCAGATGTTCTTGGGGCGGAAGAAGAAGAGGGTTGGGGCCACGGCCGAGACTTGAGTCATTGTGTTTTGGGCTGCGGAGGACATTTGGTTCCAGTCGGAGAAGAGGCCAAAGTTCATGGAGCCCCAACGGGTGCCCGTGTCGTGGGAGGTGCCATAGACGAGGTGTCTGCCGTTGTAGGGGACGTAAGTGAAGTCTTTGAGAGAGACCCAGCCGGACTTTGGGGTGGCCAAGGGGCCGGTCGAGGTCCAGCGGTAGGTCGAGGGGAGGGCGCAGTTCTGGGCGGCGGCCGCGGATGCGAGCAGAAGGCCCGCGAGGGGGGCGGAAAAGAGCATCTTGGCAGGTCAGGGTAGGGAACAAGGTCAGGCTGGAGTTGAAGGCTGGATATCCTGCGTTGGACAGATGGACGGGAGAGTGATGATGGCAGCAGTATTTATGTTGTTCACAGGTCAAGGACCCGTGGACTGGGATTCGTGCGCATGGCAGCAACGGCAACGTCTGCTCCGCATTACCCATCTTGCCGGATTCATTTCTCGATGCTACGCGGCAAGAGAACCGAGGCGTCGGAGGCGTTGTAGTCGAGGGTGACCAGCGGACTGGGATACCCCATCGGTGATGCGGGGATTTGGTGCAAGTGGCCGAGTGCCGGCGAAAATGCAGTGAAATTTAAACAACGGCGGGGAGATGCCGGTCTGGAGGCTGTTACTGGAGCGGCTGGGTGGATAAATGAGGAGGATGTGGTCGTGCTCGTCGGCTGGTTCGGCCGACTGTGCGGGTGAATTGGTTTACATGAGACGGTCTGTGGATTGAAGTAATGCGCCACGAATTATCTCGGGGAGCTAGACTTGGGGATGGGTTAATATATACGGCTGGTCGGCAGAGGACGCGAGGCGTGCGGGGTGTGGTGAGATTGAAGGGGTTGAGGAGTATGGGATGGAAGATGCTCACAAAAGATGATTTGACTGAAGTTTAAATGCCCTCTTCCCCGTTTCCTGGGATGAACCGGACTGATCTGTGGTTGTCTTCCTCGACCGTGGTCGAACATGCCGTGGAACTGCCGCAGAATGCAGTGAAGGCTCCGGAGAAATAAGCACAGCCACTTCTTCCCCTTTTAAGTTCGGCATCAGAGTGGCCGGGCCAGTTTAGGCCCAGGCCTGTTCTGGGACCATACAGTGGATGATCGGTGTAAATGTTAGCGAGGTTCAGGGGAAACACAGCGCAGCCACAGCGACAAAGCTGAAAAGGGGCAGGGCAAATGCACCCCTATTGGAGGCCTATCCTGTGCTCCAGTAAATCCCACTTGTACTGTCAATGATGCATAAGTATCACCCGTGCCCCTGCTTTTGTGCATCATCACCAGCAGTGACATCTTATCGTTCATGAGCAGCAGCAGCAGCAGCAGTCCTACTGATTGATATCCAACAGAACGGCGCCTTGTCCGGTGGGTCAGATGCGCAAGTTTGACAAAAGTCCCCTACGGAAAAGAAGCATCCTGGCCCTCGACAGCCTCCCGATTGCCTCATCCAATCAAGACACCCAGAGATGGCAGCTCACATGTCTGTAGGGGTGATCGACCGCCATCGATTTGAGCAAGTTCCACATCTCAAGGGCTGCAAAAGACCCGACAGAGTGGCAGACAGTCGCCCCCAGCCGACAGTTGACTCGCGCGAGCACCGTCCGGTGTGGCATCACCAGGGCCCCGCGCCCCCACGAAAGAAAGAATTTAAACTTCTCTAACATGCTCGTCCCTCGTACGAGACACCAAACGGGCGTCTTTCCCCCTCCTGGTATGCAAGAATGCGCGTATGGCAAATGGAGATTGGTGACCTTGCAGGCCTGCAGCCCCTCTCGGCCGTAGGGGCCTGGTGACTATGAGCAAGTTCTTATAGGCTGTCCCGAACGCGGATCGTCTTGGCTGCAGCCCCCGGAGCGTGGTGTTGCGTCCCGAGACGACAGGCCCGGGCCCGTGAGCATGGGTGCGAAGACGACCCTGGGACGAGGCCGGGAGAAACTTGCTCACATCCAACGGTCTTTGGTACGGCTGATGGCGACGTGGGATTGTAGAGATTGAGTCGCGGGGCAGGCTCATGACATATACAATGTAGGACCGACCCATCTGAGGCTCTGTAGTCTTCTGCCCTTGACCACGCCCAATATGTCGCCCGTCAACCCCTCGACGCTGGCGGCCCTCGCCGCCGCGCTTTTCGCCCTCGGTGCCCACGCCGACGGTACAGGCCTCATCGGCTACGGCAAGACCCTCTACAACCCGACATGCTCCTTCGCCTGCCGAAACGTCGTGCGCAAGCAGCCGCTGGCATGCACACCCGAAGAATCGACCGAGAACCACGGCACCGCCCACAACCCAGTAACAACGCCGCCAAAATGCTTCGTCCAGGACCATGTCTTCCTCAAAACCATGGCTCTGTGCATCGATACATACTGCCCTCTCTCCGGCGATCCGCCCCTGAGTCTCCTCGAAGACTACTGGGCGTCCCATCTCGGTACAGGAACCCTCGGAAACTACGCCCACGTCCCCGTCATGTCCTACCAAGACGCCCTCTCCGCCGCTCGCGAGGATGAAGCCAACGCCAGCTCCAACTCTTCTTCCTCTTCCGACACCGACAGCGGCCACAGCATGCTCAAGCCCCGACAACACGGTGACCATGGTGCGGCGGAAGAAAACACCGGCCTCATCACTTTCGACGTCTCAAGTTCCCTTCCCTACACCGCAGGCGGCAGCACCCCCCTCAATAAGACGAGCTTCGTCGGTCCCGACCTCTGGCAGCTTCAATACAACTACATGTACGACTTTGAAACCAACGAAAAAGGCCACAGCACAATGACAATCATCATCGCCGTCGTCGCCATCTTCCTCCCTCTCGTCCTCTCTGTCGCCCGCTTCATCCCCGCTTCCCGAAGCTGGTCATACATCCAGTCCGTCTTCGTCCACCCAGCAACCTGGGGTCGTCGCCATCGCGAACCCGTCGCCGGTGCAGTTGTCCCTAACCGCGGCCAATCGCTTTACATCCTCCTCATCAGCTTCCTGAACCTCATCCTCTGGCTGGCCCCGTACGTCATCCATCAGCCCCAGGCCAGCTTTGCCTCTCTCGGCATGCAGACTCTCAGCATCGTCGGCAACCGTGCAGGAGTCATGGCCATGGGCAACGTCGTCGCTCTCTTCCTCTTCGCCGGGCGCAACAACGTCCTCCTCCACTTCACAGACTGGAGTCACGCCACATACCTGCTTCTGCACCGCTGGCTCGGATACTGGGCCGTCTTTCACACGATCGTGCACTCCTTCATGCTGCTCGCCAACGTTAGTACCTGCCAAGTCATTTTATACCCCTTTAAGCTGTGTCAGGAGTTATCAGAAGTCTGTCTCGCGAGTTATTCCACGTAGTAGCCACGTGGCATACTGCTCGCAAGACAGACTCATGATAACTCCCAAGACAGCCGTGAAAGGAAGTTACTGACTCCGCGTTATCGTAGTACGTAATCCAAGGCTCCTACGAGGCCGAGCTCAAACGCCTCTACTGGATCTGGGGTATCGTCGGCACCGTTGCAGTCTCAGCCATGATCCCCTCGTCTCTGCTGTGGGTGCGCCAGCGCTTCTACGAGTTCTTCCTCGCCTCCCATGTCGTCCTGTCTCTGCTGTTCATCATTGGGTATTACTACCACATTTGGTATGTGTACACGTACAACTGGGGCTACGAGATTTGGATCTTCGTGGCAGGAGGTATCTGGGGCATCGAGCGTGTGGTCAGGCTTGCCCGCATGGCGCGTCATGGCGTGAATACTGCTGTCATCTCAGTCGTTGATGACGAGTATCTCCGGATTGAGATTCAGGGCAAGCGTCTCGAGGGTGGTGTTGCATACCTTTGCTTCCCCGGTCTGAGCTGGCGCTTCTGGGAGACGCACCCATTCTCCGTCGCTCACAACGGTCCTGCTGATGGCAGTGCCCTTCCCGTCTCGGTTCCTGCATCGACCGAGAAGATCGCAGCCACGTCTGCCACCGGAGAGACTGACCCCGAGGTGACCTCGAACGAGTCTACATCCCCCTCCCCCGCCACTGTTGTCACCACCTCCTCTGGCGACTCGACCATCTTCTTCGCCCGCGTACGCGACGGCATCACCAAGCAACTTGCCGCCCTCGTACACAGCACCAACGGCACCTCCACCACCGCCCAGCTCCGCGTCGTCATCGAGGGCCCCTACCACCACTCGGGCAGCGTCTCCTCCCAACTCGCCAAGTGCCCCGACGTCATCTGCATCGCCGGCGGTGTCGGCATCACCGCCTGCCTGCCTTATCTTCGCCAGAGCAAGGCCGCAAGCAGCACCAAGCTCTTCTGGTCGAGTCGTAGCTCCGGTCTTGAGACAGCTCTTGGTCCCGCACTGGCTGCGCTGCCGAGTGGGTTGCAGGTTGAGACGGTCGTTGGACGTCGTCTGGAGCTTGATGCCATCCTAAGCAGTGCGCTGCTTGGCAAGGGCGAGGGCGCTGTGGCCATTATTGTCTGCGGTCCGCCTGCCATGGCTGATGAGGTCCGCCATAAGGTTGTCACCATCTCGAGGACTGAGCCGCTTAGTAGGCCGTACCTCCTGTTGGATGAGGCCTTTGGGTGGTGATGGACGAAGCAGGAATGGAGCCAACGTGGGAGACGGTGATAACCCGGATACCAGAGAGGGAGAAGTATGGAGGAGAGAATACACATCCCCTACCAAGGGATCTAATGCAATTTTTACCACTCAAAATCACTGCTTGTAGTGTGAGCCAAACCCAGCCTTGAAGGTAACATCACAATGTACTGTGCGAGCCCCTGAGAGACCCCCAGCGCCCTATCTCAGCGCAGGGAGGACATGCCTGTCCTCACTACCAGAACTGAGCGCGCACTGTGACAAGGCGGATGCGCTACCAATGCCGTGCGGTCCGGATTGCCTCTTTAGGGAAATAACACCATGACTAGCTATCTCTGGCGACATTAAGCGCCAGGCAGCAGGTCCTTTCTAGAAATCCGGACGCATAGACGCACGTAACTTTCACCTGGGCCAACTTCACACGACCAACCTCGAACGTCAGCTTCCTATCGCCATGTTAAGCAACAACCCTCGACGGCTCCTCGCTGCCGTCGTTGCTGCGACCACTATCCTCCTCCCCTGTACGGCGTCGCCTACGGGCCAAAAGCCGCTGACAGCATGGGACGAGCCATCGTCTACGGCACCACCTCACAGCTTCACCAAGATCGAGCAGTCTTCCGAGCTATGCGATGCGGGATCCAAGTTCTGGACTGGGTCAATCCAGATATCGCCGGAAAAATCCATGTTCTACTGGTACTTTGAAAGCCGGGATGATCCCATGAATGACCCCGTCGTGCTGTGGATGAGCGGGTGAGTCGCCATGTTCTCTCTCATTCTGATGCGAGTACAGCTGACACCATGTAGTGGTCCCGGGGCAACAGGCGAATTTGGCCTCTTCAAAGAGACGGGTCCTTGCGGCGTCAATTCAGACGGCAACTCGACGTTTCGGCGGGAACATTCATGGACCAACCATGCCAATGTCCTGTTCATCGAGTAAGTCTCGCCATCAACATGGGTTGACTCCATCTCATCATCGTAGTCAACCCATCGGCGTCGGCTTCTCGACCCTCACAAATCGCGACCACATGGCCGTCAACCTTCTTGATGGGGCCAAGGACCTTCACGACTTTTTGTCCATTTTCACCGCGAGTGCACATCCAGAAACAGCTGACAAGGCGTGGCATATTACCGGCGAGTCGATGGGAGGACACTACGTCACGGCGTACACCCAGTACATCGTGCAGCAGCAGCGGAAGGAGGTGACCCAAGGCCAAGTCCTCGTCATTGACATTGAAACGGCCATCATTGTCGACGGCTATATCGATAATACTCGCAGCACAGTCGGCTTCTACGACTTTTTGTGTCTGGACTGGCGAGGAAATGGCAGTGATCCGTTCTTCAACCGCGTGAAATGCGAGGCCATGAAGTCCGGTATCGCCAAGTGCGAGGCCGAAGGCGCCCGCTGTCGAGACACATACGACATCGACGTCTGCACCACAGCCGATGCCCGTTGCGACGAATCACTGGGCCATTTCTTCTGGAAGGAAGTCAAAAGTGGCGGTCTCGATCCATATGATGGTTTGTCCTCTCCCCTCGTTCACGCTGCTAAGCTAACTTTTCGCAGCCCGCCACGTCTGTGAAGAGCCCCCTCTCTGTGCGGATCTCCAAGGAGGCCCAGCACATGACTTCCTCAACCGACCCTGGGTACAGCAAAGCCTTGGCTTCAACACGACCATACCCTTTGAGTTGATTGACATGGATGCCAACGAACGATGGACCGAGAATGGTCACGTCTTTGTACCCACGACACGAGAGCTAACCTGGCTTCTTGACGAGACGGATGTGCGGGTCTTGTTCATCAACGGGAACGAGGACATCATCATGTGAGTTGCCTGGATGTGTCTGGTTGTGGTGCTTACTGACATCTCAAGTAATTCGCCGGGACAGATTCGGATGCTGGATGAACAACCGTGGAAGGGCGAGGCGCGGTACAAGGCGCAGTTGTTTGAGGAGTGGCACTATACGCAAGGCGAGCTGGTGGGAGGGGTGGAGGTTGAGGGTGCTGTTAAAGGTGGAACGCGCAAAGGAACGAGTCGTTTGAGTCTGGTCCTTGTTGATGAGGCGGGGCATATGACTCCAGCTGATCAGGCCGAGGGTGTTGGGGCTGTCGTCTGGGCGTGGATGAGGGATGGGAAGCACTGATGCATGTCATGATTTTCAGCTTCCTGGTATTTAGTTCAGGACCATTCCTCGAAATTTAATACGCAGTCCTACTCCCAGTGCTTCCCTTGACGAGATGATCTCCAAGAGAACCAGGTACAATGCTCCAAGTTATCCAAACACCCCAAGAAGCCCCGCCATGACAACAGCAACGACAGGCACAAGAGACCAGTGCTGGGCCGCGCCGCCGCCGGTGAGAAGACGGCTGACGAAGCCATCGGTGACAGGCAAAGCAATGTCTGCGCACAAAGCCATTCCCATGAGACGCTCATCGCCCGTGTTCCAGATGAGGATGAGCAGGGAGCCCACGCAGATACTGCGGATGCCCCAGATGCGCATGAGGGCTAGGTTGAGGCTTCGGGCGCGGGGCTCGGTGTGTGCAGGGAAGCCGAGGCGGTGGAGGTGGTCTGCGGGGCGGGTCATGGCATTGAGGCCGAAGAGGAGGGTCATGATGCTCAGGGCGAGGCTGGCTTTGTGGAAGAGGGGGTGGGACATGTTGAAGTATCTGGCGAGGTGCCGATGAGGGAAAGTATCTAGAGGGGGCAACTATGGAGGGATGCCACAAGTAGATGTCCCGGTATTTAAGTCGAAATCATTTTTAAGACGAGTCGAAAGGATCGCCTTGTTCACCGCAGAGTTCTGGTTCCTGGTAATGCCATCTTAACCCCGGGGCGATAAGTCCTACCTCCGGCCTCATCACTGCTGACGCTGCAGGGGCAGCTGCATGCATATAGGGAGACTAAGGGAGTCACGGATACTTCAAAATCGAACGACAAGCTTCCATTGAATTGGCACCTCCGGCATCGACGTTTACATTCCAAACTTTGGCTCCTGCTTCGCACCCTTGACGTCTTGAAGGTACGGCATGCGACCCTGGCAGTAAAACTCGACAGCAACACCGCCAAAGGCGTCAAGCTTGGCATTTCCGCCATCCAGACCACCAGCTTTAATGATAGTCACGCCGGGCATAACGTCGAGACGCGTGAATAGGCTAGAGCCGCAGTTGCCGCAGAAGAAGTGCTTGTTGATCTTGCCCGTGTCGCCAGTGACGTCGTACTCCTTGGGGGTGCCTGAGATGTTAACATGGAGAGGAGATGGGGTGAGAGTGAGCATACCCTGTGTGACTTTGAAGGAGTCGGTGGGCACGCCGGCGTTGGAGGTAAAGGCAGAACCAGACCACTGGGGGATGTGAGCAAGTGAAATGAGTTGGTGAGGTATGGTTTGGGGGCACCTTTTGACAATCAGTGCAGTGGCAGAGGGCGGTGACGTCGGGCTTCTCAGCGCTGCTCTCGTACTTGATCTCCCCGCACATGCAGCTTCCAGCGATGGCCATGGTTTTGTCTTGGCTGAGTTGATAGGTATTGGAGGTGATGTTGCGAGACTTGCCAACGATCAAGCAAACCCCGAACCAGGCATGCAGACCACTCTTATACCCAGTGACATTCCGTCGCCGAGAGACCAAACGCCGATGAGATGCGGGGAAGCGTGTCGCATTCTAACCGGAAAGGATGCTAAAGGGCGCGAATCTCCGCTCAATGACAAATACCAGAACGAATAGACATCGTCATAGGTGCCTAAGGTGCCCTTGAAAGGAATTTTCTGTTCCGGGCATCGTCGGACTCGGGTCTTGGGCGAGCCGGTTGACCGACCCATGGGGTGCTGGCAAGCTGACACAGTTGACGGACCAGTGTCATGATGGGTGCTAGCCGGGCGCCGGGGGTGCTTGGTGCTCAGGCTGGTTGCACTACAGTGACCCGATCGTCTAAGCGCTCAGCCGCAGGCGATCAGCAGCGGCAGATGCGCTAGGGATTAATTGCCTAATTGCTCCTAGCACCAGGGCATTTCTTTCAGTACAAAGATGTCGTCGAGTTGGTGAAGCTTCAATTCGTCTCGTTGAGAGCTGCAAAACTCGGCCACCCATCTCCTTGATTCGACACCCCTCATATACCCAAACTGTTTTCCGGCTCCCATCGACCGGCCCCTGATCACAATCAGGGATGTCTTACAGCGCGCCGTTGGTCTAGTGGTATGATTCTCGCTTAGGGTCACACCCTGAAGCATAGCTTGCGAGAGGTCCCGGGTTCAATCCCCGGATGGCGCCCACGTCNAGTGGTATGATTCTCGCTTAGGGTCACACCCTGAAGCATAGCTTGCGAGAGGTCCCGGGTTCAATCCCCGGATGGCGCCCACGTCATCAATCTTTTTGTTTTGTAGGGGGATAGGGGAAGATGCCCAGGTTGGTCATCAATTGATCCGCAGATCCTCATCAACATGACCTCCTCACCCACCGGGCAGCCATCAGAATACACCCAGCAACTTCTTCATGATTGAGACCCCTCCCTCATCGCAAGCGCCGTAACCAGACCCAGATGCTGATAGCCCTGCCGTGTCGATCCGACCCCCGCGATATCACAACGATCCCGATGCAGTCGTGATTGGACCATCCCGATATCGACATGGCCCCCAACTCCAGCTCGTCCTGCTGCCCGAACCTCACTTCAACATCACCGTGACCGTGACCACCTCATAATGACCACCCCGGAGACCACGGCCACGACTGCCCTCCAGACATGGCTCACCCAACGCCTCCACAGCCGCGACCAAGCCATCCCCTACCACCTCTCCCCCGCCTGGCGCACCCTCATGACAACCATCTACTCAGAATACGACACCCTCGAAACCCAACGTCAACTCGAAAACCTCCCCCGTCTCCCCTGGCAAGACGCCGTCGAGCGCGAACGCCGCTTCACCGACACCGAGCTCTCCCGTCCCCCCTCCTCCCCTTCCCCCGATGAGTGGCCCCTCGCCCCCCTCGCTGTCCATCTCGCCCGCCACCTCTCCCGTCCAGACCCAGACCCGGAGCGCCGCATCTGGGGCTGGGCCGCGGCTGCTTTTGACTGGGATGAGATCCGTCGTCATTCCAACGACGCATCATTCCTCACCACCCTGAGCCGTCCCCAGGCCGCTTCGCTCGCAATACTCGACGCATGGTGGACGGCCGCTTACTGCGATCCTGCGTTTCCCGGTGCAGTCAAGGCCTTTCTCAAAGCCCGCATCTTCGTCGAGACGAAGGATGACCCCCTTGAAGCTCGTGAGGCTTTTGGTACAGAGACCATGACCGATGTCTCCCTCTACCATTCGTCCTGCTTTGGCCTCTTCCTCGCCGAAATGCATCCCAGGACATGGTACCCTCACGTCCCATCGAGCGTCAAGAATATCCAAATCGTCCGCCGCCTCGCCGCCTCCCAGTGCCTCCTCCAACGCATCGCCTACACAGCCCTGGCCGAGAACCCCTCGCCGTCTCTGACATCCTCACCTCTGGCAGCCTACCCCCGACGCATCAACTGGTCCGCTGCCCCAACAGCCCTCGACTCAGCCGACCTCACCATCACCCCCTACTACCTATGGGACACCCAAACCCACACCACAATCACCGTCTCTTCCCTCCCCTCCTGCCCACCCTACCTCTGTATCAGCCACACCTGGGGCCGCTGGCGTACTCGCACCGACGCCCGCGTCCCCGGTGTCCCCTGGCCCGTCCCTGAGAACAAGCTCTACGACATCCGCGCCCTCCCTGACCAACTCCCCCGGCTGGGCTCTCGCTACATCTGGCTCGACCTCTTCTGCATCCCCCAAGACCGCGGCGACCGCGCTCGTCTCGAAATCGCAAACCAGGCTTCCATCTTCCGCGGCGCAACCCACTGCGTCGCCTGGCTCCACGACGTAGAATCCTGGCATGGCGTCCGCGCTGCCCTCGAGTGGCTTGGTCTGCGGTACCTCCTAGCCACCACCACAAGAGACGTGGAGCTCATCAACGCTTCCCTCGTCGATGCTGCCGCCGCAGCTTCTGTCCCTGCAGAGCTCATCTCCCGCGCTGACGGACACGATGGGAGCACTGGTGATGTTGAAGGCGTCGAGCCATGTACATGGTTCTCATCCCTCTGGACCCTGCAAGAATGCGCCCTATGCCCAGACCTCGAGCTGTGCTCACGCACCTGGGACCTTCTCACCGATAGCTGGGGTTCCCCTGTTCCCCTCCGCTCTCTCATGGACTTTACCAACGACGTCAAGATATACCTCTGGAACGAGCGGCCGGCAGACGTCCCCCTAAGTGATGACCTAGCCTACCGTCGCGCCCTCATGGCCCGTCCAGCTCCCGACTGGGGCTCCGGCCATAACGATCCCTCGTATCCATCCGCCGTCAAAGACCTTCTCGACGTCCAAGGCATCACAGGTCTCGACAACGTCCTCGGCGCCGCCTCCCCAATGGCTGTCCTCGTCAACGCGAACCTACGGCAATGCTCGTCCCGTAACCGCGCCCCAGCGGTCATGTCTGCTCTTGGTGTGACAGACTGGTACCGCGACAATATCGCCGCGAAGCGTGAGCCCTCCGTCTTCGTCCACGACATGTATCCTCTCGAGTTCCTTCGCGAAGCTGCCACCAAGCTAGGTGCTCCTTTTTACGACACAATGTCTCGCATCCTGCCGCGACGCAGACCCGTCCGTCCGCTTCTTGCCATCTGGCTCCGTCGACTGTGTGAGGGCACCATGCTCCCCGTGGCGAGAGACCCAGGCTGGGCCGGTCGCGTGACTATGAGTCCGGCATTGAGCTCTGCCGTACAGAAAGACCACCCATCTGTGGCTTCTTGGGTCATCAATGGCGACGGGAGCGTGTCGGTGCGGCAGGCGGGGATTATCATGACATCGAGGGATGCAGCAGCAGCTGGTACTCCGACGCGTGCTTGGGTCGACTGTGCGACGGCCATGGAGGTTGATTATGCGCCGTTTTACTTTTCCTTCCAGGATACGGTGGACGATATGCTGGACTTGCTCAAGATGATGACTCTATGGTGGCGCCGGCTGTATGCCGTGGCCTTGTACAAGGCTGGTGAGACGGTGAATGGAGTCATTCTTGAGGAGATTGCCTGGGGAGCTTGGGATAGACGATATTTGACCAAGATTGGGCGGTTTAGCATCAACCGGGGGGAGATGCCGCCGGCGAGACATGTCAACTGGGAGATCATGTAGCAGGGAGTGCTGAGGTTTGGCGTAGCTGAGGTGCCCAAGAGATGCATGCAATCATGACCATCCGACAAAGACCGGAAGTCGAAGCACAGCGACTACAGAGCATGCCGACGATATGCGAAACCCATCTCAGGTGGTGTGTCGGGCACGCGAGCAAGCTCCGGAAAAAGTCAGGTAATGTACTCGCTGGTGGTGTGCATCACACAAGAGATCGTGATGCATTTGCCGATCGGGCGCATGCAGTAGCACCACCACAAATTCCTGCTTCCCTAAAACTTCCCCAAAACACTGACCTCATCGCCCCATTCCCAACCAAACCCCTGCCAAGCTGAGCGTCAATGGAACGTGGCACAAAGTCCGGGGGGCCAGCAAAGTTTGGCCTAGCCTGCTGCTCCGCCACCGCAAGCCCGTCCGGGGGTGGAAAGTGAAAGTGTCTCGAGGGGGTTGGTCAATCGGTGGCCCGCGGAGATATAAGACCGGTGAGGGGAAGCTCAAGTTCAAGCTCAAGCTCAACCTTGCTTTACTCCCTTTTGTGGTCGTGATACTTGGCATCTGCCTCTGACAAAAGCTCGCAGCAACTTCCAAAATGCCCTCCAACAATCACGGCAGCGCGCGGCACGGCGAGTCAGCGCCGCTGCTCCCTCACCACGGCAATGAACACCATAATGAAGGCGAGAGCGGCCGCTCCGGCTTCCAAATCACCCATTTCCTCCGCGTCCTCTGGCGTAGTTCCTGCACCGCCTCGATGCTCGTCAACGTACTCTGGCCTATCGTCCCCGTCGCGTTGATCCTGCAATTCTTCCCAGGCCTGCATCTCTGGAAGTTTGCGACAGCCTACATCGCCGTCGTCCCCACGGCGAACCTGCTCGGCTTCGCGGGCCAGGAGTTTGCGCGCAAGATGCCCAAAGTCGCCGGCATCCTCATCGAGACGACGTTTGGCTCCATTATCGAGATCATCCTCTTTACGATCCTCATCGTCAAACATGATCCGATTGTGCATATTCCCGGCATCATCCCCGACGACCCAGAGGAGGGAAACTTGATTCCCATCATTCAGGCCGCTATCCTCGGGAGTATCCTGACGAACCTCCTGCTCTGTCTTGGACTCTGCTTCTTCTTTGGTGGTCTGCGCCAGGCGAGCCAGCGCTTCCATCCCATTGTTTCCGAAGTTGGGACTGGTCTGCTTCTCGTCGCTGCCTTTGGCCTGCTCATCCCGAGCGCCTTCTACTCAGCTCTCAAATCGGAGGCGGTCATCGATATCCCTGGCGTTTCGGTGCTGCATGAGCGTTTCACCGAGGGGAAGCTGCAGGAGGATGTGTTGCGCATCAGCCAGGCCACGTCTATCGCGCTCATCATCGCTTTTGGTTTCTACATCTGGTACCAGGCCAGCAGCCAGCACAGCCTGTTTGACGAGGTCATTGAGCGTGACGAGCACGCCGATGCCGATCGCGGAGCGGACATGGAGAAGCCGAAGTTCACCATGACCGAGGCGATCGTGGCGATTGTCATCTCGCTGACTCTGGTTGCCTTGTTGCTGGTCTTCCTGGTGGAGAAGATTGAGCACGTCGTCGAAAGCGGCGTGCCCGATCAGTTCCTGGGTCTGATCCTGTTGCCCCTGGTCGAAAAGGCTGCGGAGCATCTGACGGCCATTGACGAGGCCTGGGGTGAGTGATTTCCGGGCGAGGTGTATCGAATGAATGCTGACAACAGAGCAGACGGTGTCATCAATGTCGCCCTCTACCACTGCCTCGGACCTTCCATCCAGACGGCCCTCTTCAACGGACCCCTGGTGGTCCTCATCGCCTGGGCGCTGGGTAAGCCCATGGATCTCAACTTTGAGATCTTCATGGTCTGCCTGCTGGTGCTGTCCATCCTGGTAGTCGGCAACTTCCTTCGGGATGGCGAGTCCAACTGGCTCGAGGGCGCCCTTTTGGTGGTGAGTATTCCATGCATGGACCGGACCAGGATGTCGAAGCTGACAAGAATAGGTCATCTATGCTATTATCGCTATCGCGGCGTGGTACTACCCGAACCCGGATGTGGCTACTTCCAACGGAATCGAGGGTGCTGTCAACGTTACCATGAGCGCCGACACGCTGCGGGAGCTTAAGAAGCTGCTGGCCGCCCATGCAGAGCTCTGAGACAAAGGCAGCCCCTGTCCCTCTGTATTTGGCGCCACGCAAGCGTGCTGAAAGAAAGTCGCCGAGGAGGTAACGTCCCAAACCAGAGTCGAGGACAGCCAAAATAGCATATGTGATGTCAGTGACGGGGTGAAACTTGCGGTTGGTGGATGCGGCCCGTGATGCTTGGCTGTGGATTACTTTTCGTACGCGATCCACAACAAGCTTCCACTTGGCAAACACGCATCACGATGGTGTCCGGTTGCTCGAGTGAGTGCGAAAAGGATCGAAAAGAATAGCCGAGTGTGTGAGTGTGCGATATGAACAGAATCGGCCTGGAAGGTGGAAGCTAGAAAGAATACATCAGCAGCTTTCCAGATATCACATTTGTAAATGCATTCGGCCCGTGGTTCACTGAAAAATAATCGGGGACTTGCGGCCCGGGCATCCAACGACTCCCGATCGCCACCCGTTTCACGATCGGCCACAGCGCTTCTAGGCGGGGTCACGATGCATCAGGCATCACCAAGTTGGCAGAGGGCTCCTTGGTGACTTGACAGAAAATCGTCCCGGGCAATGACAACGATGTGTGAGATCAGTGCTGTAGCCATAGTCCCCATGCCTGGTCCAAGGCCACCGAAAGCATGGGCGAAATATGGCCCGAGTGATGGATGATTGCCGGATTCCACCGGACGCCTCCGGTGATGACTTCAAGCCTGCGACCGCCACCTAAACACACGGCTGACGGTGACTTCAATTGAAATGGATAGAAAAAGTATGCTCTGGGCTTCAATTTGGAGCTGCTCACAGCTTGATCATCATCACCAAGTCAGATCTTGTACTCACATCTCCTGTCACAACCGGTAAAAGTGCAAGTCAGTAGATCTGCTCCAGGACCTGGCTATCCCGCGCTGACCTGTCACAGTACCACCACCATGCGCTTCCTACTCGCCGCTGCCGACATGATGCTCGTCAAGGTCAGATTCGGGGCCTTCGGTGACCGCCACAAGAGAGATGCCCAGTTCATAACCGGTGGCAACCGCTACCCCGTGGATGCAACAGACGGGTGCCGCGACCCAGATACCCCCAACGTATACGAGATGTGCGTCGACTGGCACCGCCGCCGCGCTCACTACAAGATCGACGGTGTAGGTATGCGCTGCCTCGAGATTATCAAGACGGAAGAGCACGCTTGCGGGTCGCTCTGCGAGGTGGTCTACTTTGAAGAACGTCCCTGCCGGAGACACACGGATAGGCCTCTGCCACCGAACATGCTCATAATAGACTGAGGTGGAGAGTCCGGAGGGTCTTCACCAGCTCCATAGGTACGGTATCCAAGCTCCATGCAGCGCGTCGCTCAAACAGCTCGCCTGCAGCTCGGCAGACACCGGGAAATCCCTCATTCAAGTTTCCCGGGACGGACGGGTTTGACCTAGGTGGGCAGTCGGTTGGGTTCAAATTCACAGGTCGAAGGATATGGGGGAAAGGGACTGATGCTGCTCGAGACGGAACCTCTCTGGTTTAGTGGATGACAGAAATTACAATACCAACGCCCAAGTCAGCACCCAGAATTGCATTGATTGTCGTATGCAAGGCATTCCACGCTGGATGGTTACACCGCCAGTCGGTATTAGGATCCTGGGTGATGCCTCGAACTCGGAAAACCCCCAGCACCTACCTGAGCAACCTCCCAGTGGCGTGCTCAGTCTCCTGTCATGCCCTTGCCGATGCCGCCCTCTCAATGCACCACGAGACTCGATCCCCTTGCCCCTTTCTACTCTGACCGCTCTCCCCAAAGTGAGGCCACCCACTGAATGCAGGGCTTCGGCACGACGGTGAGCATCAACGACGGCCTCGTCCAAGCACGGCGGCGATGATCCGCTCTCTGGCGTCGCTCGTGTGCTGTCCGCTGGCAGACGTGGTGGGGAGAGCCGGGAGCGATCTGGGTCCAGGGCGTGGTAGTGAGGATCGGCGATTGGGTACCAAAGGCCGGGCTTCGTCACAGGCCCCAGGAACAGACGCGAAAAGTTGGACGCAGCCAAGGGGGGCTAGGGAAGTATCCCCGGGGCGAAAAGGCGGTGGCAAGGTACAAAGAGGCACTGGCCGAGGGAGGCCGAGTTGGTGGTGGTGTCGTGTCCTCGTCGAGACGGTCGAAAAATCTGTGTGGTGGGCGGAAATGGAACAAACGCCGGGCAGGTGCACCACGGAGGGGCCGCGGGGGGCCTCCACAAAATCCCCACTTGTTCTGCCTGCTTTGGTGCATCGAGGCAGGGGCGATGATGATGAGGCCCAGACCGGCCAGTCCGCGAGCCCTCCCGGCAGCCACCTTCAGCACTTTCGTCCGCTGAAAAAGGGGGCCCGGGAAGCCTAGGGAAGCTTAGGGCCCCGCTAATAATGAACCACCCAGCACCTGTCGGGTTCGAGTGCTTACCAAATTTAAGTTGGCAGGTACGACGGCACCAGCCCGATGCAGAATTTGGCCCTCGCCCGAATAAAAACCTACGAGTCCCCCCTCCTCCACCGCGACACGACGCTCGTAGCACCTCACCGCTCCCGCAACCTCGCGACAACTGCCTCGGCACGCTTACAGCTTCTGCACCTACAACCACACGTTCTGCTCGTTTCGAGCGCAAAAAAACAACACAACTTTTAGGGTAAGTTCACTCGAGATCACGAGACATCGTCTCTGTATGCCCCGCCATCACCACGCCCATTTCCGCACACGAGGAGAAACAACGCGAAGAAACTCGGAGGCTTCGTCATCGAAGGCAGGCCTTCTGAATACCCACCGCCTGCTTGATACGACAAGAGAAGCCGCAACAATTGGAAGGCACAGCAGTTGCGGTGATTCACCTGGTTCACCTAAATCACCCAACTTGCTCCAACCTGCCATAAAACACCGCGTTGTGGCGCATCTCCAAGCGAGCCCCAACCTCTACCCTACCTCCTCACCACCCTCGACCTCCGACCTACCCATCACCTACATCCTCATATCGAGCCTCAGCTAACGCCACTTCCCCCAGATCTTCCCTCAGCGAAGATTCCGCCTCCCCAAAACCGGACTACGCCTTTGGTCGCTCAAAGGCAACGCCTCCACCACGGCTTCCGCGGCCGTGACCTTCGTCAGTGATCAAGATTTCAGCGTCCGCAAGACCTTCCACATCGTCAACAACATCCCCCCGCCTGCTTCTGAGCTCGCCTAAGCACACGTACGACTTTCTCTTCGGGTCCGACACTTGGCCCAACCACTCCCCCAGCTTCAACGAACAGCCCGACCAGCTGCCGCATAGGACGACTTCAGCGCCTCTTCCTCTGCACGAGGGAGAGTCGAGGAGGCCTCGCCAGATAGCCGAAGGTTCCGCCTGCTATCGCTTCCGACCCCCCTAAGACCCGCTTGCGCGTCCAGGACAAATCTTTCTTCACTCACAACAACGACTCTGGTTGTTGACATCACCCTCGCCCACTCCTCTCCCACCCACCAACCGAACTTCACCCCCCGCACAGCCTGGGATATGGTAATGGCAACAGTCGCCATCGAGCATTTCGCCCCCGCTATCATCGACTATGATGTTAGCTACCATGACGTTTTGAACGTCAAAGCCAATCGCTTCGGCGAACCCCCTGTCAAACATAATGTAGCCCCCGTCGCTGCCAACGACGCCCCTGGCTACGTCCACCAGCCCACCCCGCGTGAGCTTATCGGCGACGCCCTCCGCCGCCGCGTCGAAAGCATCGACACCGAGCTGTGCGAGCCCGGTGACGAGGACACCTTCTTCGTCGCCGACCTCGGCGAGGTCTACCGCCAGCACATGCGCTGGAAGCGCAACCTCCCCCGCGTCAAGCCCTTCTACGCAGTCAAGTGCAACCCCGACCCGCGCATCCTCCAGCTCCTCGCGGCCCTCGGCACCGGCTTCGACTGCGCCTCCAAGTGGGAGATTGAGCAGGTCCTCAACATGGGCCTCGCTCCCGAGCGCATCATCTACGCTCAGCCCTGCAAGACCAACTCGTACGTCCGCTACGTCAAGGCCCACGGCGTTCGCCAGATGACTTTTGACAATGCCGACGAGCTCTACAAGATCGCCAAGCTCTACCCCGAGGCTGAGCTCTTCCTCCGCATCATGACCGACGACGAGTCCAGCCTGTGCCGTCTCAGCATGAAGTTCGGCGCCGCCAAGGAGACCACCGATGGCCTCCTCGCCACCGCCAAGGACCTCGGCCTCAACGTTGTCGGCGTCAGCTTCCACGTCGGCTCCGGCGCCTCCGACCCCATGGCCTTTTACAAGGCCGTCTACGACGCCTACGAGGTCTTTGAGCAGNTTTGAGCAGGCCCGCCGCTACGGCTTCGACATGAAGACCCTCGATGTCGGCGGTGGCTTCTGTGGTGACACTTTTGAGGACATGGCCGCGATGCTGCGTGACGCTCTGGACGAGTACTTCCCCTCCAGCAGCAATGTGAACATCATTGCCGAGCCCGGTCGCTACTACGTCTCGGCCGCCTTCACCATTGCCTGCAACATCATCGCCCGCCGCACCGTCGACGCCCAGCCCGACGCCGCCCCCGCCGATGCTGGCAAGAGCTACATGATCTACGTCAACGATGGCCTCTACGGAAACTTCTCCAGCATCATGTTCGACCACCAGCACCCCGTCGCCAAGGTCCTCCGCACTGGCCAGCGCACCCTCTACGACCACCCCGCCGCAAACGCCTGCCCCGAGGGCCTCGGCGGCACCCGCTACTCGGTCTGGGGCCCCACCTGCGACGGCATCGACCGCATCACCGAGACAATCTCTTTCGGTCACGAGCTCGACGTCGGCGACTGGCTCTACTTTGAGGATATGGGCGCTTACACCAAGTGCTCTGCCACAAAGTTCAACGGCTTCTCCGATGAGCACGACGTCATCTACGTCTGCAGCGAGCCCGGTGCCCAGGCCCTTCTGGACCTCGCCTAGAAGGAGACACGGTACTTTCTTTGCGTAGAGAAGATGGAGCGAAAAGATGGATTGAGGAGACGGAACAAGAAGAGAGATGGTATAGATACGAAAAAAAAAACGGCCCCACAGCACAAACTGGCGACGACGGCACTTCGCTGTCACCTGCCCCTTTTTTCTTTCGTGGCGCATTCCGGGCACATCAGCCGCCGTCTAGCGCACCGTTTTTATAGACCTCTCCCCTCGGGGAATAATGCAAACTCAATGGGCCAAATCATCGCATCATACTTCATAAAACCATGTGAACATGTCCGTGTCTTGACTCCTACCCACTCATGTCATAAAGGCACTGCCTATCAGGGCTTGTGCCCGTCTAAAATAACCACAGCCAACTCCCGCTACCCAAACGCAGCAAGCAGCCAGGGATCTTCGTCTATCACGCAGAAATATCCCCGTCCCTCCTTCCCACCCAGCGCCGACATGTCATGATTCTCCCCCCGTCTTGTGCTCATTATCCCGTCCTTGTCCTACTAGGGCTCGGGTCCCGGCGTGTCTTGACCAGGCTCTTGGCCGTTGCCACGTCGTAGCCGATTGTCCGCGTGAAATACTCCATCCTGAAATCTGTTAGCACATATTCCCCCAGGCGCAATCTTGACCAGTGTACGTACTTCTCCTCAATGGCCGCCGCGGCGCGCAGGTCTTCAAAGCCAACCTGACAGTCCATCCATGCCTTGGCGCGCGCCTTGGGTTCGATCCGCTTCACCGTAAATGTGAAGCGCCCTGTAACAGGACGATGATCAGAGACGCGCACTTCGTGACGACGGTAGTCAAGCTGTTTTATCCTGCCTCGGCCGCGGTACAGCAGACGATCGCACCACGCAGGGGAGCGGCGCTTCTCGCTCGTGTCGTAATTGTCCGTGCCGACGTCGTATTTGTACGTGGGCGCAAAGGTGATGGGGAGCTCTTCAAAGGCGCGCAGACGGAAGCCTGGGTTACGACGACGGGCGACAAGGAGCTGATCGCGTTCGAGAAGTTTGGCCAGGTTATTCTGCTTGACGGCCATGACGACCGTGTCGCGCGACATGGTGTCGATTCGGTAGTTGAGATCGCCGTTGAGCAGGCACAGCTCGTGGTCGAGGACCATTGACCCGTCGCCGCCGCTGGTGAAGCTATCCATCAAGATGTTAGGATCGCGCTCCGCTGGCATGATGGGCGTTTCCAGGATAGCCGCCACATCGTTGTGTCGACTGTTGGCTTGAGACTGTCCAGCGGCCAGATGGCAGTTGACGAAGCATAGCGACGTGTCGTCCAAGAGGAAGCGGACGACGATGGCGCCCTTGTTTCCGTGGAGCCCCCCCATGCCGCGCTTGACGTCCGCGGCGGTCAGGTTCTTGATGCGTCCGCGGACCGAGGCCTTCACAAAGATGCAGGTGAAAAGGCCCACCAAAGTGCCGGTGTGGAGGAGGTGGTAGAGTTCGCCGTGCATATTGTCGTCGAGGCTCTTCATGAGGAAGTCTCGCCAATCACGATACTGGTGACTCATGCGCTCCTGGTCGGACCCTTCCTTCTTCTTGGACTTAAACAGTCGTTCTGTGGGCGTCAGTATGAACTTGCAAGGTTTTTTGGGTCTGGGAACTTACTGGCAGTGGCCGTCTTGTCTTCAAGATCGACAAGCTCCTGGAACCCAAACACAAGAATATCTGGCGAGTCGCTTTCCTCCAGCAGGTTTTGTATAAAGGCCGCGTCCTGTGCGTCGTACCGTAGACTGTGGGGGGTGCTGGCACCGGCATTCCAGGTCATACACATGACCTTGAGATCTTCGAAAGTGCAGTATGAAGGCTCCTGGGCTTTCATGAAGCTTTCTTGCCAGTCATCCTGCAACAGTCCGTCCCAGATGCGCACCATGTTGTCAGCCCCCAGCGACACCACTTGGAGACGATCCACCCTGTATGGGCTTGATGCGTCCGCCACCAGTCTGATGATAGGGTTCTCATGGGCAATCCAGGTCTTCTTAACGATCCATGGCGTCTGCGACATGTCGTACACAGATAGCTGCCCATTGTTGAATCCAGCCCACATGTAGTCGCCGACACCGGCAAGAGCAGAGATCTTGAAGCTGCTGACGTTGAGAACGCCTAAGCAGCTGTAGTCTTTCGTATTGTAAAAGCTGACCTTGCCGTCCATGTGGCCGAAAAAGGCTGTGTCAGGGTGCGTCCGCATGAGCGTACCGGCCGAGACTTCTCCAGCATTGTCCGCCTGCAGGGGCCGCAGCAGCACCTGGAACTGTGTCTCGGCTGTCATGGTAGGCGCGAATACGCGAATCTCGCGCCCGGTCGCGTGCCACAGCTGGTCGCCAACGACCATGGAAAAGGTGTGGCCTCTCGGGACCCGGTACGTCTGGCTTGGGAGGCCGTCCAGGTTGGGTGTAAGTTCCTCGTCCGGCCCCCAGATAACCAACGTGCCGCCCTCGTCCAAGCTCCACAGCTCGTTGAAGTGCCGGTATATCCTGATGATCTCGTGGCGCGCATGGGCGTTGGTTTTCTTGGCGATGAGCGTCTGAGTCGCAATGTCGGCCTCTAGCAACTCGCCGACATTGTTTCCAATCCAAATTCGCTTGCCCTCTTCGTCAACATTGGCACCAGGTTTGAAGGCCACGGCGGTCGCCTTGATACCCTCTCCATGGGCAAAACTCATCAGCATGTCTCCTTCCTGCATATCCCAGACCCTCGTAAGGGCTCCCGTGGTGCAGACCAGGTCACCGCACACATCGAACACCCTGGTGTCGTATTTGGCGGCGACCTCGTGGTGGCCCTGCTTGATGCGAGGTGGACGGCGGTTGACATTGGAAGGATCTGGATATGAAGAGCCCTGAGACTCGGCGGCCTTGGGTGGTGGTGCTTGTGCCTGGATAGGCGCTGTAGTGGGCGCAATTGCCGTTGGCGCATTGGCTCGCACATCAGGGGCGAAGGTCCTGTCGGACGACCTTTCTACCACGGTGTTTGACCGTCCAGGAACTCGCGTTGGCGGGGGCAGGATCTGCGTAGCCGGCGTCGACACAATACGCTTTGGCGGCGGTGCTGAGTCTGGTGGATTCATTATGGACGACAGGCCAGGACGTGGCGGTCTCGGTGGCGGCTTCATAGTTGAGTACTTGACAGGGACGGGACGTGTTGTTTCTGTAGTGGCCAGGGGCCGAGCAGGCATGGCAGGCCTCTCCTCGCCAGTGAGCTGGGGCGTGATCCTCTGTCGTTGAGGGGCGAGCGGTTCAGGCTCCCGGCTGCGGCCGATGATCGAGTGGTGCTTGGGAGGAGGCTCAAAGGCGAGATCCAGAGTCTTCGTCCGCTGAAGACCAGGCGGCGAGATCTGGCGCTGTTGCATGCGGGTGGGAGGAGGCTCAAACCCGGCACCGGCATCCAGTGTCCTTGTCCGCTGACGGCCGATGGGTGAGATCTGGCGTTGTTGAGGGCGAGTAGGAAGGGGCGGCGTCGGAGAGTCGGGGCTCCCTGGACTGCTCGGGGGGCTGCTGAAAGGTGAAGTCTCGACCCTAACGTTCTGCCTCGGCTCCAGGACTGGGATTTTGTGTGGTTCCAGTTGCAGGGAGGCGCGCGGCTGGGCTGGGATGAGAGGCCGATCTGATCTGCTCATGGGTGGCGGCGGCGGCTGCTTCCCGAAATCTCTTCGAATCTCGCCAGACCTGCGTGGGGGAGGCGGAGATGGCGGCTGCGAGGCCATCAGTCTCGGCGACCTGCGAGGTTCCAGTACGGGTGTCGAGCTCCTGCTGGGGATCTTAAAGGGCCTGTTCGGCACCAATGGCGTGGAGGGGGCGGTGCTAGACTCTGGGTTGAGCAGCGAGTGCGCGTCCATGGAGTGAGGTCGGAAGGACTGCGCTTTTGGCGGCGACAGTGGCGGCTCGATCATGACAGCCGGCGTCTTGGCCGTGTAGCCGGGCTTCGGACTCAGAGGGGGCGGGGGACCGAGCGAGCGGCCGGGAGAGCGCAGGGCTGGCTCGTCGTAGGGAACGGGCAGGTGTATCGAGGAGAGGGGCCGTTCTGGCTTCGTCTTGGGGACCGGAGGAGGCGTCGAGGTTCTAGCAAGGGACTCCTGGGAGGCTCTGACGTCGCGAAACCTGTCTGGCTTGGGGCCCGGAGAGATGGAGCGAGGTGGTGAGGGTCCTGTTGGTGGCTTTGGCGGGGGGTCGTTGGTCTGCATGTTCTCGAATTTGGCCCGCAAAGAGGAGACTGGCTTCTGCGCAGGGGAGGTCAGTCGAGGGGAGGGTAGGGAGCGCGATGGCATTGTACTCACCAGAGACGAGCCATCAGGCCCATTCTGGTTTGTGGAGGCCATGGTGATGGCGGGGGAGAGGAATTGGAGGACGAGTGGAAACGAGGCTGGCTACACAGGGCGTCTGCACCCATCAGACCTATCCCAGGAAGTTGTAGTTGGTCGTCTGCGTGGGTGTGCGAGTCGAAGGGAATGGCGACAGCGGTCGTGATGCCAGGAGTTGGTCGCAGCGACAAGAGCGTGTAAATGAGCGACGTCGATGGGTTGTCGGAGCGCGCAAAGTAAATGGAGCGAGCGGCAAGGGAGGAGAGTTCGCTGGCAAGGTTTTGGTGGTGCTGGAAGACCGGGCTGGAGGTCTCAGCATGCTGATGCTTTATGGTTTCGGCTCGCGTGGCTTCTCGTTCTTTGGGTGCCTAGGGAGACGGCATTGGACGGGGTGCAGCTGAGGTTGGCTCGTCTGTGGTCGGTCGGAGGGACAGAGCCCGCGTCGGGGCAGTGTATGTTCGGAATCGGCAGAGAGCGAAGATCTGCCGGGCAGAAACTGTAGGTGTGCGTGGTGTTGATCTATCCCGAGGCTGGGTCTGTCGGCAGGAAATGGGAGAGTCAAGTTGGAGTGTGAAGGGCTCAACGTAACAGTGGAGGTCTCATGTCTGGCCCCGCGCTGAGCCTGTGCAATGCGGTGCTGTGTGGTGCTGTGCAGCCAGGCCGCGAGGAAAGTGGTGCCCTGTCTGTCGTAAGCTCACGCTGGGCAACGTCACTGCCCGCTGGGCTCTAAAAATACAGGCCCCACCAACAACAGTCAGGGCAGCGACGGGAAGTGTGATGAGGTAAGGTGGCCTGTGCTGTCATCACAACGCTGCATCGAAGCCGGGCCCACACCCGCCGGACCTGCGTGGGCCGCCTGGCCGGTCGACCCGGGGCCAGCTTCAGCGGTGCACTCCACTGCCCACCTCGCTTCGCAGGGGACCTGGAGCTCCCCGTAACGGCGTAGCGTAGCGGAAAGGCCGCCGATGACAGGCTGGGCACGGGCCAGGCCAGCCAACAAGCGCGGGAGAAGTCGGTGATATCACCCCATTTTCCACTCTTTCTAGGTCCCGCGAACATTTTCGAGATGCGACCCTGCAACATCTTCCTCGTCCATTTTCCCGCCCTGCGACCTTTGTGATTCTCTCCAGTCTACCATCAACACTCTCCGACACGGCAGCAGACCAACCGCCATCATGAACAACGTGCGTGCCTCCCTGGTGCCTTGCGCCATCAATCACCCACGTGCTCCCAGCTGACCTCCTCCTCTTACAGATCAAGTCTTTCTGGTAAGCCGTCCTCAACGCCGAATTTCGGACCTCTCCGCTTCGCCGCTTTGCGCCGTTCGCCAACTGACATGACCTCCTCTCGACAGGATGGGATGGGGATCCCTCTGTGTTGGTACGTAGCTCCAGAACCCCTCCTCGTGCTTCCTCTCCCGGCTGACCTTGTGTTCCTTCCAGCCGGTGGCGGCGCATATTACTTCGCAAAGAAGAGCATCAACGCCGACCGTATGGGTCGCCTTGAAGAGGCCCGTCGCAAGAAGCAGGTTGCCGACTCGCTCGAATACTCCGAGAACGTGCCTAGCAACCCCGGCTCTTCCTCCACCATGGGCAGCAACGGCGCCGCACCCCGAACCGACGTCGCCGGCTCCCCGAGCCAAGAATCGAGCGCAGACCCGGCACCGACACGTCATGCACCGGCCACCGAGGGCCAGCGAGTTGCCGAGAAGAGCAAATACGAGAGCACGGCGCAGTTCAAGGCGCCAAAGGGGGATCGGTTCTCGTGATCTAGTGTTGGTGGAAAGCATCCGTTCTGTTGCTGATAATGTCTATATCACGAACTCTGTATTATAATATTCCGGCAATCATGTCCAAGGCAGCGAAATCGGAGGCAAGCTCGGCACTGTACAGCTCGAAACACCAACTGCACATGGCAGCTGTATGGCAGGCTGAGAGCTGCAGTAGTCCTTGGAATTTGGCTCACAGCCCTGGAGGGGATCCATTCTTGACATCATGTGTTTAACGAGAGTCCCCAAGTGCTGGCATTAAGTATCGGCCACACAGGGCCAGGTGCTCAAGCTCCAAATCCAGTTTCCGAAAATACCTCCAGGGCGTGATCCGTACCTTGCGGGTGCTTCCTGACCTATTGAATCTTGACACGTGCCGAATATATCCAACAAGAAAGCTTATAAGCTCATCAACTACCTCGGGGGNGGGGGGGGGGGGGGGGAGCTCGAGAGACAAATAATTCGTCTTGGCTTCCGTCAGTTTTGAATGCCATCTTGAGACCAAGCATCAAAAACCCGCTTATGTCAGCACGACACCTCCCGCAACCCCAGATCTGGAGCTTCAACTCGTCCATCGACCCAAGCTCTCAACTTCCACCACTACCACAACCAAACCCTCCACCTCACCGCAACCCCCCGGGGACGCGCGCCAGCCCAAGATGTCAACCCCCGAGCTGGCCATCGCCAAGGTCAACTTCAGCGCCGTCCTCTTCCGCAAGGACCCCGCGCCCCTGACCCGGCCCGAGATCGAGTCCTTCCACACCCTCCTCGCCGATGCCATTGCCCGGTGCTCGCCCGCCAACGTCCAGGTTTGCCAAGCCCTCCCAGACCCCGCGCCGCCATGAACAAGACATATCCCTCTCCTCCTTTCCGAACCGGCCTCGAGACTGAAACCGCTCTTCTCTGCTCCCCCGCTCCATAGAAATGCAAGCACTGGATCCTCGCAAACATCCGCCCCTCGGCCGCACGCATTGCCGCCCTTACAAAGTACCTCGTCGCCCTGTCCGCCTCCTTCGCCGCCGGGGAACAACACAAGGCTCCCTCGCCAAAACGCCGCTGCCTCCACGTGCTGCATATCCTCAGCGACGTCCTCTACCACACCGATGTCCGAGACCGCGATTCGGCCTTTGCGAAAGAGCTTCAGCCCAGTCTGCCGGCACTACTACACAACGCGGCTGCCTTCAAGAACTGCCCGAAACACACGAAGAAGCTCGAGGCCCTCGTTGATCTCTGGGATGAACGACGACACTTCCCCGCCGCCTTCGCAGACGAACTGCGCGATGTGATCCGCGAGGCGCCCCTCGGCGGCAAGGTCTTCAAGGGCACCAGCACCACCGCCGATCGCCAGGCTCCCAATGCCACACGCTCCGGCAAGGATGCACCCTACATCCTCCCCTCGGTCCACGGCGACCCCTCGGCCGCATGGTACGACCTGCCCGCTGCCAACTGGCTGCCGCACCTCACGCCCAACTCGACAAAGCCCATGCACCCCGACATGATCCGGCCGCTCCAGCTTGCCCCCGGTCCAGCCGACAAGGCCCTCGCCCAGGCAGTCAAAGACCTCCTTCGCGACGTTGAGCGCATCTACACCCGTGGCGGCACCCCACGCGACGAAGACGAGCAAAACATCCAGTTGAGCGAGCTTGGCGAACACATCGTCATCGACGAGATCACAGGCGACGTCGTCGGTGGAGAGACATACTACGGCTGGTCGCGCGAGTTTTGCGAAAAGATGAAGCAGCGCCGTAAAAAGGCCAAGTTGGGCCCCGGCCCCGGCCGCGGCCGCGATACCTCCCGCTCGCCTAGCCGGTCCAGGAGCCCGTCGCGCTCATCTCGCAGCCCCTCACCCCCAGCTTTCAAACGGAGAAGACTATCCCGCGACTCCCCCAGCCCAGACCGCAGGCCAAGCGGACCGCGCCGCCGCTCCTACAGCAGATCAAGATCCCCATCACGGACCCCTCCCCGGCGCTACCGCTCTCGGTCCCGCTCCCGCTCTCGTGACAGGAACTACCGCGGCAGACAGGACCGCAGTCCCTCGCCCAGAGGACAAGATCCCTCCCGCTCCGGCCCTCGCCGGCACGAATCATCCTCATATAACAACTCCTCGCGGACGCCTTCTGCGCCGCCTCCCGCCCCAGTACCACACCATCAGCACATCCACGGCCCTATCCCGTCCTTCCCACACCCGCCGCCGATGTCAGCGGGCGGCTTCGGCCACTTCCCGCCTCCCCCTCCGCCGCAGGGCTTCCACGGCCAGTGGCCACCACCTCCGCCCCCTCCACCGCAACTGGGCGGTGGTGGCCCGCCATCAGGTTGGATACCCCCACCGCCCCCTAACATGGCCGGGCCAGGTGGTTGGAGACCGCAGCAGCAGCCGCATGACGGTCCTCAGGGGCCGCCGCCATACCAGGGACACGGTCGCGGAGGTCACCGCGGAGGACGCGGTGGCAGAGGAGGAGGAGGATACGACAGGGGACGCGGGTGGTGATCACATAGATACCCAGAAACATAAACAGAGGTCACCGTTCCTGTCTCACTTCTTGCCGTGTTGCTTACGCCTTACTCATTCATGTCTACATAGAAGCTGATTAACGGGAGAAAAACCATCCAGCCAGCCACTTATCCCCTCGCCCTCGCGGTCAACCCCCCCCCCTTATCTAGAGCCTTCTGCCCCCGAAGAAAGTGAAGCCACACAATGAAGGTGGGACCCCAAGAAAAGTATGCCCTCCAGCGTGTTTTGCCTGCAAGTGTGTTTCGCAAAAACCCATCTCCCCCACGAGAACGTTTGCAAGGCAGCCACTACGGACAACGCCCCGAGAGAACCATTGTGGCGAGAGAGTTGACCCTCCCAAAAACGCTGTAAACTCCCATCCTCCCTCTCGTGTTTAGGTCCGTCCCCCTAAAACCCCGCTTTTTACCAGGGGAGGCATTCCCTGGCGAAGACGCGGCGAACAGCGCACGCCCAGAGACCGGGGTGTCCCCTTCTCCCGCGATGCGAATGTCGAAAATGATAAAGCGTGCAACAACGCGCCACGTGGCAGGGGGGAAAAAGCTAAGAATATCCAGCAGAGGGTTTTCTGGCCTCTGCTGGTTCGTTGAAAGTCGTCATTTTCCTATCATGCCCAGAGGCCCATGTACTCCTTGTCAAGAAAAAGCGCGCGGCGCCCCTCTTGCGAGGTTGCGGCCGTGCCCGGAATTACAGGCTCGACCTTGGAATGGTAGAGTGCCGGGCCCTCGGTGCTGGGTGTGTTCGCGCCGAAATCAAAGCTTTTCATCTGGGTCGCTGGCATCTTCAATATCCGAGCCCTGTGATGAGGTTGGTTAGCCAGGTGGTCGTGTTGGGAGTTTGGGGCTGGTGCTTACCTCAGTCCTCTCGTGTCCTGGTTGTCGGCCGTCTTGAAGGTTCAGAGAGTCAAGGCGCTTCTGACTATCTTCAGTGCCGTCGTCCTCATCCAGCTTGGACAGAGTGGGGGTGTGCGTACGAGGCGCGTCCGCGGCGCCGTTCAGCGCGCGTCTCTGGTTCGCCTGCTCGGCGATGGAGGCCCATTTCCTCTCGCGCTGCTGTTCTCTCGCGGCGGCGCCGTTCTGCTGCTCGGTGTACTCGTGGGAGCAGTCATCGAAGAGCTGTGGGTTAATCTCCATGAACAGCTTCATGGCGTTATAGACCATGCCATGGATGGTCCTAGAGTGATGGTCAGTACTGCCTGCCGTGCTTCCCATCCTGAAAAACATACCTGTTCCAGTGGCCCTTTGAGTTTTCGTAAAGCGGGGCGAACATGATGGGAAGGATAATCTCCACATTGTCGCTGACAAGGTTGCAGAAGTATTCGTTGTTCCAGAAGTACAATGCGCGCTCTGCGACCTGGAAGTGCGGGCTGGCGACCGACTTGGCCAGCTGGTGGAACAGAGGCTCTTGGACCTTGGCGAACTCGGCCGGGTCCATGACCTCGAAGATGTCCTCGACCTCGTTGAGGAACATGACCTCCTTGGTGCTGTTTGTCTTGGGCCAATACCGCAGCAGTCCCAGGACGACCTCCTCGGTGAGCGAGGCATCCTTTTCGAGGAACTGCACGATGCAATAGGCCAGCTGCGGGTGGTACATGCTCAGACTCTTCACCTTGTGGAGTGGGATCAAAACCCTAGTAAGGAAGATCTTGTGCTCCTCCTTGAGGGGAAGAGCGAATCCGTTGATGATGGAGCCGAGGATCTCGAGCAGCTCGGCAATACCGTTGAAGCGCTCCGTCTCGTAGGCAAACTGGAAGAAGACGTTGTTGATGGACCGCCTGATGAAGGACCTCAGGTTGAGGAACTTGCCGTAGATGCGGTGCAGAGTTGTCTTGAGGAAGTCCCTCTCGCGGGGATCCTCCGAGTCGAAGAGCTCCAGGAGCTGCAGAACAAAGCTGTGGTCGATGAAGGCCTTGGCAATATTGGTGTTGAAGTCCTGGCTCTCAATGAAGCGGAGGAAGAACTCGTAGACGACCTGGATATGCGGCCACGCGACCTCCAGCACGGGCTCATCCTCCTCCGGATCGAAAGCCTCGCCTTGGGGGTTCAGGGGCGGCGGAATGGGTCGGAACAGGTTCTTGGCGAACATCTCGACGACCTTGGGGTACATCGGTTCGGTGATAACCTGGCGGTTGTTGGCGACGTAGTCGAGAAGCTCGTGCAGGGCGAGTCGCTTGATCTCCTTGGACTTCATGTCGCCGCTAGCGTCGTTGAAGTCAAAGATGACGTTGCACTGGTCGATCTTCTGCATGAAGAGGTCCTGACGGCGGTTAGGCGGGACCTCGTGGAAGCCCGGGAGCTTCTCGAGCTCGCGGTGCGTCGACACGTCGAAGCGCGATGAGTGCTGGCGCTTGGGAGTCCGCAGACCCTCGGGTACGTCTTTGGGTGTCTGGTGGAGGCGGTCGAAGATGAGTGACTTGGCGCCGGCCTTGGGAGGGGCGAGATCGTGAGGCATCGTCTCTGCGGCACCGGGAGGTGGGACATGCTGTAGGCGCAGGTTAGTGGAAGCATGATGGGGGAGACTCGAAGAAAGCTTACGGGCGCGCTGGGGCTGATGACCACCGTGGGTGGCAGAGGTCCCAGACGTCCGGGTGTGCTGCTTCCGTTGGCGCCGGCGGGCGACGAGCCAGATGCGAAGCGATCCGTGGCGTTCTGCTGGGCGCCGAGGGGCGAGGGCTGGTTCAGGGCGCCATGTTCACCGGCGCTGTTTGGGGGCAGAGGCTTGTTGCGAATGTCGTTCAGGGTCGAGGTTGACGAGGACGGTGTAAGGACGGGAGACTGATTCGCTTCGCGACCGGAGCCCACAGACGAAGGGGAGGCGCTACCATCCTTCGGGTCCTTATTCTTCTTGGGCTTGCTCGGGTCCTTGTTGCGCGACAATTGGGCCTGCGAGAGGGTGGTCAGCATGTGTTTAGCCCGGAGAAGAGGGACAGAAGTGCATACCTTGACGCGTTGGCTGAACCTGTTCATCTTGATGGTTGGGGGACGAAGGTCCCGTGTTGTGGGGGGGTTGTGGATGGTGTCGAGATGTGAGACTCCCGAGCGGTGGGGTAAGGAAACAACAAGCGGTTGCGACGCGGCACAGGTTTGTTCAGGCGCGGGCGCGATGGATCCGAGATGCAATCTCACACGACGAGGCGGTGTCGATTACCGGGTTGATTCCACAACGTCGGGGATTATCGAATAGTCGGGAGGGGAGGGATCGACGGGGGGGCTGGATGGGGAATGGGCAACGACGTAGTTGACACCGCTTGTTCCACCAAAGGACTCGGGCGTAGAGGCGCGAGTTTGTCTGCAAAGCGACCCGTGATGGCTATTTCGTGCCGACCCGTGTCGCTGTCCTTGGGCAGCTGTGGAAAGGCCCAACGATGGCTCGATTGAACCGGCGTCGTGGGTGGGATTGTCAGGAGGGGGACTCGGCAGAGGTCGGGGTAGAGAGTTCGTTCGGAGCGTGGGCTGGTGCAAGGTGCAGGCCCATTCGATTGAGGAGGCGAGGCGAGTGCGGAATTCGAGCCCGGTCGTTCGGTAGAGGACGAAGGAAGGAGATGCAGCGGCAGAAGCAGCACTCTGATGGGGGAGGTAGTGGAGGTTGAGCTGCGTGCCCAGGTGGTGTTGTCAGGAAATGGGATCGAGGTTGCACTTGTTTGCGGGGCCAGGGTGTGGCACAACCAGCCAATGTACGGCACCTTTGGTACCTTGCCTGACCTCCAAAACGGCCGGAGCGTAGCTGGACCCCGGGGGCGGGCACGGGTAGCAACGCAGCTGGCACGGGCGCTGATGAGTTGGGGCGGTGCAATGCGGTGGTGGATGACGGGTCCCGTTGTCGCGGTGGGCTTGCGGTGCGTACTGCGTCGAGGGTAATGGGATGGGCTCGCTTGAAAAAGGACTGTAGGATTGTGGAAGTTGCGGCCGCTCTTTGTCGGTCGATGATGATGGACAGGGCCGGTGTTGATGGGGCGGTGGGTGACCGCTGGGAGTGGGCTTGGACACTGGAAGCTCTCCAGAAGTGGATGATGATGAGGAGGTGGCCGTGCTGAAGGTATTCAGTAGCGGAGGAATGTGCGGGCACCTGCACAATGTGTTAGTAGCTACTTGACGTGGCTGAAGGCCAGCCTAGCCGCACCACATGACGCTTGGACCATCAGCCCGGGTCAGCGTGATGCTGTGAGGGGTGCGCCGTGTTGAAGTGGGTCAACGACGAGGCTCGCACTGTATCTCACCGATTCGGTGAGGCCGTCATTCTTCACTTCAGTGAAGCTTCCTTCCTGAAGGCCGGGGGACGTTTGACTTGGTTTTCTGCCACGCCCGCCACACCGCAGCCCTGTCTCCGCAATTCGTTCAACATCGCCAGCCACAAATTGGAAGACGCCTGATTTTGTGTCTGGTTTTCTGAGTCATGACAACTTTTTTGCTTCGAGCATCAAACAACACTGAGCTGTCGTCACGATGAGCTCCCACCCCGACGGGCCTGATATGGCCCCAATGTCATCACCCCAAGATGAAATCGTGGCTGTCCTAGATCCCTTGCTCGCAGAGCAGTCCTTCCCCTCCGAGGCCCGGAATTTCGAAAGACGACCCAGCGTTCACTCAGTCGCTAGCAGCGGCTCCAACAACGATGAGTCCGATAGGGACGTGGATCCGAATGCGGCTTCAAGCTATCCTGTTCAGAAGCGCGTCATCGGTGCTGTCGAGGTGCCCATGATTGTCATGAATCTGGAACGCGCCGAGATGGCGTTTGGCAACATCTCTTCTTTCAAGAACGTCAGTTGCCCCTTGCCTTCCTCGAAACACGAATCTGACCCACGGCAGATCATGGATATTGAGCGCCTTTCAATTCCCTTCTATCTCAACCCAGACAGTCCCTACCGGAGGCCCATCATGTCCCACCATGCTTCGGCCCATAACCTCGTGTTGAAAGTGGTGGTCCCAAAGCGTACGGGCAGGAAGCGGAAGAGGGGGTCCAACGATCCTTTCGAAGGCGAGATTGAGATGGCAGATGCTGAGACACCCAAAAATCATGTCTGCTCTAAGTCGAGGCTCGACAACCCGAAGGTGCTGAGAAGGAAACTGCAAGATAATGTCGACCGCTACCATGTCGAAGCGGTCGGCGTGGCCAAGGGCGTCCATCGTTTTCGAGGTATGCCCCCTCCTTGGCTGAATCCTCACACCGTACTGACCAATTCAGGACTGGCCGACTTTCACTGGAGCATGGAGGAATCTCCCTTTGTCCAAAACTTCCAGGACAAGATTATGTCTGCTGATAGTAGGTCTTTCCCTGCTGCTCGTCTCGCCCCCGCTAATTCTGCCCAGTCTCCAAGATACGGGACTTCCAGTTCAGGCCTGGGACGGACCTCAGCGCAGACACCGACATCGACATCCTGCCCCCGCCGACATGGTCGTCTTACACGCTGCCATTCAACTACGGCTACGCGCAGAACCCCTACGTCCGCCCAACGCTCAACAAAATGGGCAGCCAAGTTCTCGTCAACACGCAAATGCCGAACCTTGTCGGCTACTTCCTCAGCGCCGACGAGCAACCGGTGCCTGTGGGCCCGCAGTTTGAGTACAGCGGGCCAGACCCGGATATGGCAACGTGTATTGGGCTCGGCAAGCAGCTAATGGACGAGCGGCCGATATGGACGCGACGGTCTCTCCTCAACGCTCTTGGAAGCAAGATTAAGAATGCGCATATTGTGAAGCGTTGCGCTGGCTACGTCGGCTACCAGTTCCGAGGCGGACCATTCCGTGACGCGGTCATCAAGTACGGCGTTGACCCACGAACGGACCCCAAGTACAGAAAGTACCAGACCCTCATCTTCAACATGCGCAAGCTACAGCCAGGCTACGCGGGAGAGACGTGGCACAGTCTTCGTAGCATTCGCACCGAGCAGCGGCAGCCGATGGGCGACAACTTCCAAAGCCACATCTTTGACGGCAAGGCTTTCTGGACAGACAGCAAGATTTGGCAAATCTGCGACATCACCGACCCGCTCATCGTGCGCATCGTTGAAGAGTCTCCGGTGCGGCCCGAGTGCGGCCACATGTCGAGCGGGTGGTTCCACGGACCGACGTGGGCCAAGCTCAAGGCAGTGATGAAGACCAAGATGATGGCGATCCAGTTTGGACGTAAGATATCCGACGACGAATACAGCGGCATCATCCAGATCCGCGACACGACGCCCCCGCCGGGTGCGCCGGCCACGCGGCTTCCTGTGCCGGACCTCAAGCTCACCGAAGAGGAAATGCGGACCATCTATGGCAAGAACTGGAAGATGCCGAAGAATAGGAGAAAGGCCTTTGAGTATCGCGTGCCTGGCCGCAAAGGCAAGGGGGTCGAGGTGGATTCGCAGCCGGAGGTTTACACACAATACGGCTTCTCGATACAGGACAATCTGATGGAGGGTGGGGAGAGCGGTGAAGACGACGAGGGCGGCGATGGGCTTGACGAGGAGGAGATTGACGGAGAGGGGCTTGACGAGATGGACGAGATGGAGCAGCTGGATGAGATGGAGGGGCTCGACGAGATGGATGAGGCTCTTGACGACAGCAGGCACGGTCATCAGGGCGGGCAACCCACGAACCTCATGGAGGCGGCGGCAGGTATCTCTGGAAGCGACTCTCGACTGGGGCTCGACGGGGCCGCGGACGATTACGACGAAGATGAGGAGGGCTACGACCAGGAGGGGGATTACGATGACGGAGAGGAGTACGATGGAGAAGAGTACAACGAGGAGGAGGAGGATGTCAATGGCAGGCCCAGTAGTGCTGGCCCCAGCGGCTCCGGCAAAACCGGGGTTGTTCCTACGGGACACGGCTGGACAGACCAAAGTCGGCAATGACAGGTCAGATGTGCTTCGAGGCTAAAGGACCTAGGTGATGACCTGCATAGGGTGTCGTGGTAGCATATTCCGCGGCAGTGATCAAAGGCCAGATTTGAACTCTGCAATACCCATTGGTTGGTGGTGGAGGGGGGGGGGGTCTCGTTGCCTGGCCTCGGTAACGAAAGTAGTCATACTCCATTCCACCTTGCATGGCACATCTCGAGAGGCTGAGACTCACGAAACACGGGTTGAAGTCGAAACTTCAGTTGAGCCTCATGAATTATAGCTCAGGGGGACGCGAGGCTGCATTAAGAACATGCTTTTGAGCCGCATTCTGCACTTTGAAGTGCCCGACTATTGGAAGTTGCTCGACGAAGGGTCGCACAAGGCAGGCCGGCGAAGATGAGGCTTCGGCCGGCACCAGGTGTGCCTCTTGGCACGTGATTTTTACTTCCAGCCATACTCACTAACCAGACTTAGTCCAGGCAGCAGGACCACCCACCCAGTGGACAGTGGGGGGCGCCTTCTGCTATCACCGACAGAATTAGTTGCATCCATCCTTCACCTTTGCCACTCCCTCCTGCCCATCCCCTGCTCTTGATTCATTCACACCCAGTATCAATCGGCCATGTGTGCCGTGTCTACTTGGCAGGCTGCCTGGCCTCGCAGGCGGCCAGCATCGGCGGAGGCCAATCCCCGAGGCCGCCTGCCGCCTGGCCGCTGACGGCCCTTCCCTTGACCGCCAATGACTCCCAGTCACTTATTTCCTATAAAACAACCCGTTCCCCAACGTCAAATATCCGGCCTGTCCAACCTCACCACCACGCCGTGTCACCTCAAAAACCCTCCCCGTGTTACCGTATCTCGAACATTCCAGGGTAAAGCACCCCATTAGCCTGTGGAAACCCATCACCTCGGACTGCAGCAACGGACATCCTCCCCGTCGCTTCTGTACCCCCCCATTCCGTTCACGGACGCGCTCCGGCCCGCGCCCAGGACAGACCGGCTATCACGGTGGACGGTCGTTTTACCGGGTGCAAGCAGCATCGGGCGCCTTTGGATTGGTCGTGATTGCAGACCGGTCTGCGTGCTTGTCACCAGGCAGCAAGTTTTCCCAAGGGTGTGAAAGTTTGCCTGGCGTGCATAAAGCTAGCCATCTGCTTCGGACTTTTTGGGTGACAACATAACTTCACCCTTCATCATACGTTTTCCCTAGCTCGAGATGGACGTTAGGACACTCCTCGACGGCCTCTTTGGGATGCCCAACACCACCATGGCGGACTCGCCATCGTCCATCGGACCCGAGGCATGCACGCCGTCACCCGAGTCACACCGAATGCCCAGGAATCCCGTCCTCGATGCCCTCGGCCCTCTACTGGGTGGACAGTTCTCGCCCATTTTGCGGACGCTGACGCTGGTTAACCAAGTCTTTGGCGCTCGACTCGGCATCGATCCGACATTGCTACTCACCCTGGTGGGCGCTGCCTGGGCTCTCAGCCGGATGTGGAGGCAGCTTTCTGCCGCGGTGACGGCCTTTGTCATTGCACACTTCATGTCCTCGATTCATGTGGCCAGCTCGGATGAGATCTACACACACATGATGAAATGGTTGGCCGTGCAGCCGCTTGTCGCCAGCTCCCGCAGCCTCACGGCCGAGACGGTCGCCCAGACGGCATGGGAGGAAGAAGAGGAACTCGAAGCCCTTCAGTTGCGCAGTATCGCAGGCGGCGGTGACGCGAAATACTTCAACTTTTCCAACCAGCGCGCAAAGGCGCCGCCGCGTTTCGTGCCAGCCGTTGGCATCCACGGCTTCTGGAGTGACGGCCGATACTTCCGTCTCCATCGTCGCCAGCAAACAGTCGTTGACGATCAGGGCGGCAACGGCCGCGTCGAGAAGGAGGAGATGCTCGTTATTTCGTGCTTTGGCCGCTCTACCGATCCTATCAAAGCCCTCCTCCGCACCGTCAAGGACTACCACTACAGCGACCACATTGCCCGAACAACCATCAAGCGCCCGCTGCCGTCCAACTCGTTGCGCCGCTTCAACGCCCGCAACTGGTACACCATCGCCATTCGCCCCGTTCGCTCGCTCAGCACTGTTGTTCTGGATGCTTCCCAAAAGGGCGCCGTCCTGGCAGACATGAACGAGTACCTGCACCCGGCGACACCTCGTTGGTACGCAAACCGGGGTATCCCACTGCGCCGTGGATACCTCTTCCACGGACCACCGGGCACGGGTAAGACGAGTTTGAGCTTTGCCCTAGCTGGTGTCTTTGGCCTGGATATCTACGTTATCAGCCTGTTGGACCCCAACCTGACCGAGGAGGACTTGAGCACGCTTTTCAGTAGCCTGCCGAGGCGCTGCGTCGTGCTGCTCGAGGATATCGACGCTGCTGGTCTCAAGCGGCCGGTCGAGGAGGTGGAGGTTGAGGAAGTCGAGGATGAAGCCGATGGGAAGCCCGACGAAGCGAAGCAGAATGGGGAGCAGCCTGTCAACGGACATACTCCTCCTGCCACCAACGGAGAGAAGGTCGGCACCGAACGGAAAGGCGGCCGAAGAGGTCCCCGTGGGGCGTCCAGCAACAAGGATGACTGGAAGGTAGCCGACCTCGCGAGGGCGCTCAAGGGAAGTGGCCCCGGAGGTGCGGACGAGAAGAAGGGAATCTCGCTGTCGGGGCTGCTCAACGCCATCGACGGCGTGGCTTCGCAGGAGGGCCGTGTTCTCGTCATGACCACCAACCGACCCGAGTCACTGGATGAGGCTCTCATCCGCCCTGGACGCGTGGATCTCCAGGTGGCGTTCGCCAACGCTACGGGACACCAGGCGAGGGAGCTCTTCGAGCGCATGTATGAGGCAGACACGCCCCCTCGGGCGGCGCGCCAGGCCAAGGCCGAAAGAGAGGCCTCCTCGACGATGGACGGTGCGGGCGACGATGCGGACCGCGCCAACAGGGATATCATCGACGGCGTGGCGGGCGAGGGCGCACTGGCACTGTCGGGGTCAGAGGAGCTGCGGCGGGTGGCGGACGAGTTTGGACGCAAGATTCCTGATGGAGTGCTGAGCCCGGCCGAGATTCAGGGCTTCCTGCTCAAGCGAAAGAAGGATCCGGAGCGTGCGCTGGCTGAGACGGGACGGTGGGTGGCGGCGATGCATGCACAGAAGGAGAGCAGGACCAAGGTGCTGAGTGTGCAGTAAGAGAGAGGAGGGGCAGAGAGAGAAGGGTAATGATGCATAAGTACAATCAGTTTGGGTAAATCAGGACCGAGGGTGTTGCGCTACTATTTATTAATACACGGACGGCCCAGCTTAGATCTTGGGCTTCAGATTCTTTTCCTCCCACCATGGGTAGATACTGGGTGCATCCTCTGTCATGGTCCCCTCAAACACGGGGTCCCGTTTCTGCATAAAGCTGACCATGCCCTCCATGCTATCCTTCCCCTTGATCAAGTCAAAGAAGAGGGCGCTCTCCAGCAGGTGTGCCTCCTCAGGACTGGCGCCGCCGCGGTAAATCATCTCGCGGTTGAGCTTGGCAGAGACGCCGCTCACCTTGGAGGCTACCTCCTCGGCAATGGCAAAAGCCCGGGGGAGGACCTGGTCCGGGGCAACGATCTCACTGAAGAGATCCCCGAAAAGCGGGCTTGTCGCAGGATAGACGCCGCCGGTGGTGACGAGGTGCAACGCGCGACTGGCACCAATGAGCCGAGGGAGGAAGAAACTGCTGCATGCCTCGAGGACGATTCCGCGCCGGGCAAAGACGAAGCCCAACCTTGCAGAGGAAGATACGACGCGAATACTAGCGGGAAGCGTCATTGTCGCACCAACCCCCACTGCATCACCGTTGATAGCAGCGATGATGGGTTTATCGCAGCGGTGAAAGGCGAGGGATGTGCGGCCGCCGGGGTCGCGGTAGTCGTCGCGGGAGCCGGAGGAAAGGGCATCTGCGTCGCCGGGGGAGCCGGTGAGGTCCATGCCGACGCAGAAGGAGCGGTTGGAGGGGTCGGAGGAGGCGAGGACGATGACGCGGACGCGGGGGTCGGCGGAGAGGAGGTTTGTGGCTTGGATGAGGGAGTTAGACATGGGGGTTGTGAAGGCGTTACGGGAGGTGGGGCGGTCGAGGTAGATTGTTATGATGGGGGTTACTGTTGGGGAGGAGGGGGGGTGGTGGGCGAGGCGGATGTGTGGGAGGGTGAGGGTTGTGTAGCTGGAGGGGAGGGATGGAGGCATTGTGGCGGTGGTGAAGACGGGAAGATGCTGTGTGTCTTGTTGTTTATGGTAATGGTGAGATCTTGAGTGTAGAGTCTGTAATGGTTGAAGAGTGCTGTGATGGGAGATGTCTGGTGTAAGTATGTTGTCTCAAGGTCGAGGTCGAGGTCAAAGTCACGGGGATGAGATGGGGTAGCGTCTTGGAGCCGTGAGATGCCGAGGTCCAATTGTGGCAGTCGGCCTGACCAGAGGGGTTCGCAGATCGTGGGTGAAAGTAGTGGACTCGGCAGTGTAATTTTAGCAGTACAGTTGGATTCGATAGCTGAACCTCGAAGGCAATGTTTGCTGTCTGTTGCCCCTGAATTAAACATGTCGTCGAGGATGTACCGGCGGTGGAGAGGCCGAGAGGAGGTGAAATATCACAGTGCGTGACAGTCTCAATGTCCACGTTCAACACAGTCCATATCCCCAAATGACACGGCCTTGCTCCGGCTGGCTGATTTGACAAGAACGCAGAAACACAACGACCCACGCGTACGTCTCACACAGAAGCCAAACAGCACATGTCTCCCACCGCCTTCAACTTCACCACCGCCAGCCCTCGCCATGTACAAGTGGGAGGAGCACAAGGAGACATGCCAGCGACTCTACAACGAGGAGCGCATGTCCTTTCGTGCCATTTCGGAGTACCTGAAGGAACATCATGATTTTGGGGCAAGGTGCGTACCTGACTCTTGACCTTGCCTGATCTGACCGACCTGGTCCCGCCCGCCCACCGCACATCCCCATCGCCCTCCGTACATAGCTCCCCACCAAGGACGCCATCATCCAAGCTTCCCAGCTTCACACCTACCTCGCGATCAAGAACTCGCTGACGCCTCCCTCCCCAGCGCTCGCGCCCTGCAGCACCAATTCAAACGATGGGGCTTCCCCGCTCGATACCGCCGCTTCCGCAAGGATGAGCACCTCGTCGAGAAGATCAGGGAGCTATGGCAGCAGAACATGTCCCACAAGGAAATGTACCGCATCATCACCCAGGATGAAGGTTACGAAATCAGCCAACGCGACATGCTACGTGTGCGCCATGAGCACAACCTGTTGCTCCGCCGCCGTGGCGGCGATAGGGCTGCTACTCCCAAGGACGACGACGACAACGACACCACCACCCCGAACATCCAATCCGGAGGCCGCGCCCCGACAAACACCCCACAGGCTACCGCTGCCCCCCCCGCCCCCTTCCCTCCGATCGAAGTCTTTCCAGAACCCCAGAGACAGCCGCCCGCCAACAAGGGCCATAACAAGCCACGCCGGCTGACGCGGGCTCTGGGCAGTCGTCCACGAGACGTCCCCGGCCCACCGCGGTTCCCGTCAGAGCTGACCCTCGACGAGGCCAAGGTCATCCTAGGACTCGAAGACGAACCCTACACCGCCATGCGCGCCCTCTTCACCCAGCTGTGCACGGAAGCGGGTATCATCAAGAAGACAGTAGCGGGGCCGGAGCGCTGGGACACGGTCAAGGACGAGCTCATCCGGCGCTTCCCGCCGCTCGAGGCCGAGATGTGGCAGAGCAGGGATAACCATGACGGAAAGAAGCTGGCCCTCGAAGTCATCTGCATCGACTGCACCAAGCGCATGCGCGTGAGGAACACGCGCCTCTCTCTGCCCGAAGCTCGGGTCATTCTGGGCATCAACCCGGCCGAGACGCGCGAGCTGCGCGCCAGCTTCTACCGTCTCGTCGAGGCGCGTGGACTACAGAGCAAGACGCAGGCTGGTGTGCGGCAGTGGACGGAGCTCAAGAATGAGTGGGCTACATGCACGCCTGTCATTCAGCGCGTGTTGGCCGCTGGTATTGCTGATGCTTCCCATGGTGACAAGCTCAAGGCGTTGGAGATACTTGCGCGCGATGTTATGAAGCGCCGCTGGGACGACGCCTTGCGTATCAGGAAGCTGGCCGCGGCTGCTGGCAGGGGTGAAGAGGAGGAGGAGGAGGAGGAGGAGGGCAGTGATGGAAACACCGTGCAGGACGCAGGCCTTTCGCCGAGTGCTGCTACGACGACGCAGGCGCGGTTCCAGATCTCACCAGAGCTTTATGACAGTAACCCGCGGGGCAGAAACGATCTCGGCCAGGCGTCCATGTATACCGCCGGCGGCGGGTATCAACAACAACAGCAAACCACGGCATATCCACGGCAGCAACTTGACGGGCTCATGGGTACAACGGCGAACCACGTGGCGGCGCCACCAAGCTTCGTCAACGACCCGGCAGTATCAGCGGCCCCTCCTACGCCTTCGGGCCCGCAACAGTCAACAAACACGGCTGTCTTCCTGCGACTACACCCGACGTCGACCTTTTCCACAAGCACGGCGCTGTGGATCGCGACCCTCAGTGGGCGGTCGATCCGCGAACTGCGACAGTCGGCGGTGGCTAGACATCCGGGGGCGGCGGTACTCCGAGTCGAGGGTATCCTGAAGGACGGCAAGGGCGGGGAGATGCCGTTGCTGATTGATGGGGACTCGGAGCTGGATGCGTACATGGCGCATCTCAGCGGGACGTCGCCGACGTTTAGCGTGCAGCTTGTCCCGGACTGGCGGATGGCATGACGGGTTGACCGGGCGGACGGCAGGCTGCCTGTTGGTGGTATATTTGTCTGGAGTATCTTACTTCATCGGTGCGCTGCACTGCATATGCACGCTCAAGCCATGGCATCTCAGATTCACCCGGCGGCGTGGTCTAGACCCGCGGATGCGCCCCAATGAACTGATGCCGAGCTGTTGAGGATAACTTTTGAATGCACATCTGGACTGATTCTGGCATAACCGAGGATACGAAGGATGCTTGCTCGCCCAATGATTTGGCTTGCCCCGGTTACAATCGTCGGCATCCGGCGAGACCCTGATCTCCATGCCTTATTTTCAGCGCCAGCTTGAAGCATTCTACCTAGGTCGATACCTGGGTACTTTCTCACTGTCAGCTCCAGGATGTTTGGTGATATGTGATGCCCCGCTTTCCACCGAGCCGGGCTGTTCGGAGCGCATCGGCGTCCATTGGTGCTGGTTGCCCGCTGCCCGCTGTCAGAATCCACATTCCCACGCCAGCTCCAACTGCAATCGGTGCCCCCGGTTTTTTCTCCGACGAGCTCCAGTCCCGCCGTCACGACATTCAAAGCTAAAGAAAGACCAGAGCTTCCTCAACCTCAACCTCCCCTCCCCTCCCCTCCCCTCCCCTCCTCTATCCGACAGCTCCCTCCCCCCTTCTCCCCGACGCATGGCTTGAG
>JACAFV010000034.1:100136-128482 GCA_014635975.1 Plectosphaerella sp. P0831 | reverse complement strand
GCCGTCGGGGCGACCATGAACCTCGCCGCAAGGCGCGCCGGTGCCGCCTCCGCCCGCCGCACACCAGCCGCCTTGTCCGCCGTCGCCGCCGTCACAAGACACATGTCGTCCCAGCAGCCGCCGACACCCCCCGAGAAGCGTGTGTCCAACGAGGAACGGCTGGGCCGCTCGTTCCAGGGCCAGGTCATGGGCAGCATCACCCAGCGTCTGGCCAAGGAGCGCGCCGAGCGCGAACGCTTCGCCAAGGAGCGCGAGCGCACCTCGGGCGCCCGCAACGGCTCCCTCACCCTCATTGTCCTCTTCACAATGGGAATCTCCTACTACCTCGGATCGCTTTACCCCCCGAAGCCCGCGGAGGCCTCGACCCTCCCTCTCGAGAAGACCGTGGCTCCCGAGCACAGGACCAACAAGGAGAACCTCCAAGCCGCATGGACGGACTTTGTGAATATCGTCGGAAAGGATAATGTCAGCATCACCACCTCGGATCTCGAGCTCCACTCGACTTCGGAATGGTCCACCCACCAGGCCAAGGCTGAAGAGCGACCCTTTTGCGTCGTCTTCCCCGGCTCGACCGATGAAGTCTCCCGCATCATGAAGATCTGCCACGCCCGTCGCATCCCCGTCACGGGGTACAGCGGCGGCACCAGTCTCGAGGGCCACTTCACACCCACCCGCGGTGGCATCTCCATCGACTTTGGCCGCATGAACAAAATCGTCGCCCTGCACCAGGATGACCTTGACGTCGTCGTCCAGCCTGCCGTTGGCTGGGAAGCTCTTAACGATGAGCTGGCCAAGAGCAACCTCTTCTTCCCTCCCGACCCAGGCCCAGGCGCCATGATTGGCGGTATGGTCGGCACGGGATGCAGCGGCACAAACGCCTACCGTTATGGTACCATGCGCGAGTGGGTGCTTTCTCTCACCGTCGTCATGGCGGACGGTACTATTGTGCGCACACGCCAGAGGCCTCGCAAGTCCTCTGCCGGCTATGACCTGACCAAGCTCTTCATCGGCTCGGAGGGTACCCTCGGCCTCGTCACAGAGGCCACCCTCAAGGTCACCGTTCTGCCGCAGTCGACATCGGTGGCTGTCACTTCCTTCCCCTCGATCCGCCACGCCGCCAACTGCGTCGCTCGCGTCGTCGCCGCCGGTGTGCCCGTTGCTGCCGTCGAGATCCTCGACGACCTCCAGATGCGCGTCATCAACCAGGCCGGCAACACATCACGCACTTGGTCCGAGGCACCCACCCTCTTCTTCAAGTTTGCCGGCACCGAGCGCGGCGTCAAGGAGCAAATCTCCCAGGTGCGCGACCTCGCTGGTGCTGCTGGCAGCCGCTCGTTTGACTTTGCCCGCAACGACGACGAGCAGCACGAGCTGTGGAGTGCGCGCAAGGAGGCCCTGTGGAGCACAATGGCCGTCAAGCGCGAGGGCGACCATGTGTGGACGGGTGATGTGGCTGTTCCCATGAGCAGGCTGCCTGATATTATTGAGGAGACCAAGACTGCCATGGCTGGCGCGGGGCTGTTTGGTACCATCGTTGGCCATGTTGGTGATGGCAACTTCCACAGTGAGTGGGCTGCGGACATTTGGAGGAGTTTGGAGGCTAATGTTTGCCAGTCATCATGCTGTACAACGACCAGGAGCGCGCCAGAGCTGAGCACGTTGTTCACGACATGGTCAAGCGGGCTATTGAGATGGAGGGCACCGTCACGGTGAGTCCGAGCACGCACACACTCCTCATGCTTTTATTAACACTGTTCAGGGCGAGCACGGCGTCGGCCTTGTCAAGAGGGACTACCTCCCCCACGAGCTGGGCGAGACCACCATTGACGCGATGCGACAGGTCAGTCCAGCAACTCTCCCTCCAGAGACCTCGAGACTGACGCCTCCTAGATCAAGAAGGCATTTGACCCCCTGTGCCTGCTTAACTGCGACAAGGTTGTTCGCATGCAGAGGCCCAAGGATGGCGAGATTGCCAAGTGGTGAGGTGGTGGACAAAATGTACGATGGCTGCTGTGGGCTGGACTGCCGGCGTAGGTGTACTTGGGATATTTTGGGTTGATTTCTACGGAGAACCTGTACAAACGTTTCTCGCTCCGTCTCCTTTCTCATCATGTTGTGACTGATGCCATCGTGACTGATGCCACTGTGAAATTTGATCCCGGCCCACGGCAGTTGATGGAGGAGTGGGGAGCTGAGCTGACGATCCGAGATGACGGCAAGTTTCCTCTTGACAAACTTCCATGCTTGCAGATGCTGAATGATCTGAAAACCTGCCAGAGAGTCTTATTTGGCAATCACTTGTCTACCAGTGTTTGTCTTCCGCGGCATTTTCAAAAACCAACTCCAACAACAAAACCGGGTCACAAATGCCCTCCAGCATCACCCACAAATACCTACCGCCTCGCTACTTTCCAATGTTCCATTCTTCAATCCAATCCCTCCCATATATTCAGCTTCCTTTCCATACCTCCTCCACCTCCCCGGTCCCTTATCCCACTGGGTAGTCCACGCAGACATGGCATTCTTGCAGACTCAGACTGCCCTGCCACTTCCGGGGAGATGAACAAATGCGGAGACTCAGCCACCAGGACACGACCACTCTTTATCGTCCTCCCCTCGGTCGCGCTGCGAGAGCGACTTGAGGATATGATCGATGATGATTTGCGGTCGTAGGACATCTTGTTGATGGCACCCTGTCGTTGGTGGCGAGCGGAAGCCTGGCAACCCTTTCTGATACCGAGCCTGAGCTTTGCGAGGTGCAGACAGCCATGGCGAACCGCAATACTGCCACAGACAACATAGGGTCCTGGAAGACACTTCCGGGGTGAGGCTAGGCCTGCCGTGGGTGGCATTGGAAAAGTCCCAGAAAGCAAGAGGGCGGGCCGGGCCCAGAACCACCCGAAGACCACTTCAAAGAGTCCACAGACAGATGGACCCATGGCCATGTCATGGTCAATGAGAGCGATGACAATGACCTCGCCGACACCATCTGTGTCAAAAACATCATCAGCGGCACTGTTTCCAGCAGTAGAGACTCCGGGCCTGCAAGCATCCACGATGGCAAACGGCAACGACGAGGACGTATGCCTGAAGACAATCCAAGCCCTCTCATTTGATAACCTCGGCAGATTCGCCAACGGCTCTGTCTCCCAGTCGACTTCGATTTCTCACTTCCTTCTGGCTGGAGCTGCACAGATTGGGTCAGCTTGTTGTTCTATAAACCGAACATGGCCACGATCAAGCCCTCTCTTCTATTAAGGAAACATCTGCAAAGATGCGGCCTTCCCTCGGCAAGATTATCGACACTCGCCGGGCCCAAGACTTGACTAGACAGCCCGCAATCGCTCAGGCGATGGCTTTGCCTCGGCCAGCAGAATCAACATTGCCCCCGCAAGACGCGGAGGCGAGTGACACTGGGAGGTGTCCATGTGTTCTCAGGCCATCCTGACGGATAGGAGGGCAACATCGACCGCGGGGTTCCCCCCTATTTGCATTCGCACCATCGGGCTCGGTACCAAACGAATACCTCTCGCTCCTACGCCATGGACAAGATCCAGGCCTCTCCGAAGTCAGCCTCGCTTGCGGAGAAGGAGGAGTACATGATAGACGGCCGGCCCGGAGACCCTTCAGCAGTATGCTGTAACAACAACGCCCTTCGACGACTTCACCTCATCTGCCCCGGTTATGCAAGTCTTCTTCAACGATATCCAAGCACAATTTCATGACTTCTTCGATGTGAGGCTGTTCCACTCGGACATCAAAAACGTCATTGATCCCATCCGCAAGAAGGCGACCTTCGACACCACGAAGTATTTCCTCCAGTTCGTCGAAAAGGCAAACGCCGATCATCACAAGCTCGACAGTATCTACGCGTATTAACGTTATTCCTCTCACCAATCATCCGCACTCCGAAGCTACCTTGCGACAGTCGGCCAAGCAGCCCATTCCCAAGACAGGCAGCGCTAGACAAGGCATTCCATTTACCCAAGCGCCCTGCGCCATGTTCATGATGATTTGTGCCAAACACATGAATCATTCTTCCCACAAGCAGTCAAGTCAGGACTGCTGGCATTGTCAACAATGATCCAGAAATCCATGGGCCTCGAACAATGGCACTACAATATTCGATAGCAATCCAACGGCACTGCTGATCGCACATATTCACTGGCAGTCTCATACTGCATCAGTGTCTCCATAACCACTCGATCCAGAGGCTGGCTAAGTTTTATTATAAAATGACGACGACCGCCCCTTTCCTCCTCGATGTCTCCTCTCCAATCAACGACACCTCACCAACCCCTGACATCTCCGCGGACACACCAAAACCAATCCCGTCATCTCTCTACTTCCACTTCAAAATGAAGCCTTCTCCGAACAAACGTGTCAGTTTTGCCCTTCCCCCAGATCGACGCGAAGAAAAGCCAGACTCACCTCCTTCACAGACCGGATGCTGGCACTGCGGCAAACAAGACCACCAAAAGGCCCAGTGCCCAGGCCGCGCCTGCGCTACCTGCGGTGGTCAGGGTCACAAGGCAGAAGACTGCGAGCAGAGTTACTGCGATGTGCCCGACTGTGTCGACTGCCCCCAACCCAAGCGTGACCCCCGCGATCTCTCCCTCCGCGAGGGATGGATACTCGTCGACACGCTTCGGACTCGAAAAGCCCAAGAGGACCTCCGGACACTTCGGCGTCGACAAGACGAACAGAGGGTCCTCGAAGACAAGCGCAGGACAGCCGTAATCGACAAGTGGCTAGAGGGAGTGCGGGAGGTCAAAGGAGACTCCATGGAAGACGCCATGGACTGGGCGCAGATCGAGGCAGAGGGGCGCCAAGTTGCCGACGTTCCTCGGGTTGAAGAGGAGGATCAGCACGCGCGCAATCTGTACAGCTCCATGGATATCGACCTGGATATTGAGAGGTTGATGATTCCTGCTAACGAGGCGGCGAGTCTTCGCAAGGTGTGGCGGACATGGAATGGAAAGAACGTCGACAATGGCAAGAAAGTCGACAAGGGGAAGACAGCTGATGGGGACAGGACAACAAAGGGTCGACAGTGCTGATTCTAACGAGATTTCTCTCTTTGGAATACAATCTACATGAGTAAACCGACAAAGCCAATATCAATTCAAGCCTCTTGGTTGAAGTCATAGCTGTTCCCAAAAGCCCTGTTCAGGTAACTGCCGAGCACCTCCTCCCTGGCAACCCAGTTCACCGGGATATCCAACCCCAGATCCTTCTGCTCCAGAAGAGGCTTTACATCCTCTCCGAATTCCAGACGCATACGGTTCCGATACCACGGCGCAAAGTGTATCATTGCAAGCATAACCCTTACTTCTTCCGTCAAGTTTGGCATCCCAGCGTGCCAAAGTCGAAGGTCGCGGATGACGATACTTCCCTTCTTGACGTTGGGTTGACACGGTCCGCGAACTCGACTCTGCTGCTCGAGGAGCTCCTCCTTGATCCTCCCGCTGGCTCGGTCTCCGTGAGCGCCCTCCTGTGCCTCGATGCCGTTTCTGTGTGTTCCGAGCCAGAGCTCTGTGGATCCGTTTTCGGGCGTCATGCTGACGAGGGGGATGTTGACGACCAGGGCAAATGGGTGGTCGGGGTGGGCAAAGTCGGCGTCCGAGTGGACTGGCTGGCGCTGGGGGTCTGCTCCTGGCAAGGGGGGCATGGCGGAGTTTGCAGAGCAGAAGGTCCATTTGGGTCGCGGGCCGAGGATGTTGGATGTGATTTGGGTTGCGATGGGGTCTGGGGGGTTTCATATTAGGGGCATTAACCAATAATCAAATTGAAGGACAGATCATACTCGTGAAGATGGACGTGGAGAAATACTCTGCCACAGGAGGTGCGTCTTGCTGGAGGTTACCGAGGTTGTAGTTGAAAGGCCCGTCCTTTCCTCGAGCTTGAAGTGAACGCGCATCTTGAACCATCTTCTTGTTCAGGTGGTCAATGTCGGACAAAGAGACGACATCCTCGACGACAACAAGACCGTCGTGATGGATGTGCCGGACAGCCGCCTCGAGGTTGCGAGGGAGCAGCTGGCCCTGAAGCTGCTCGGCCTTCGATGGCTTGATGATGTGGGGGAGGTTGGAGGGGGCAGTGGCCGTTGCAAAGGCCCGACGGGCCAAAGGGGCAATGGGAAGGACTCGACAGGGAGTAAGCATATTGAAGGCTCGAATAGGACCACGGAGAGTGAAGATGAACATTGACATTTCTTCTTGGGCGTCAATTGGTAATTCTTATAGATCTGGGGAGGGAGGTTGCGAGCGAGCCATCCTAATCCCGAGCTCGGGATAAACTACCATCTTGAGCTAGGCCCCACCAACTTCATGAGTCTCGGGGTACGCTTGGCGCCCTTTGCCATGATGCCTGGAGGTCAGCGGTCAATCTTTTTATTGGCCAGCCTATTGTCCTGGTGCAAGGGGTGAGGAGGCGGACCAGCTCCTGCTGTGCCGTGGCTTGCCGTATACTTCTGGCGCCTTCATGTCTATTAATGGATGCAGACTTGCTGACAGGACCATGGAAAAGGGGCTCACAGAAGGCGATGGGCCCGAAAGCATTCACCAAGACGGCGGGAGCGCCGGATGTGAAGGCGGCTCCAATGATCTCCAGGGCACAGACTTCGAGGAATTCATCCCTGGAAACTGCCTCAGAAGGCCCGAGAGGCCGAAGTTCTTCGAAAGTGGACTCTGATGCTGCATGGGCGAGGATGGAAAGGGTGACGAGGAAGTAATGTCTGGCAGCGCCTAAAGAAAGTTAGTCCTGCCATTCATAAAGAGGGAAACGTCTGTACTATGGCAATCTCGAAGCATCCAAAGTTTCGGAAATGCTTCGCCAGGCGCTGGGTCAGCCTTGGAAAAGGGCGAGAAATGGGCAGGAAGGTCCCGATGCCAGTCCGAGAGGTTGGCTTGCATGCAATGCCAGTTGTGTCCATCCAGGGTGCCACTCATGAAATGGTTCAAAGTCTGCCCAAGAATGAGAGATGTCTTGTTCAGCCAGGTTTGGTCTGTTGGATACTCGGTAGGAAGAGGCATGTCCGTGAGGTCCATTTTCAGATGTTCTTGCTCGAAGAGGCTATGGGTGATGTCTTCTCGGAGGTAGTTCCAAAAGCCCGCGGCTAGGAGTGGATGTGCCAGGTCGTGTGTTATAGAAACATATGAAGAAGCGAGGGAGAAAGCGCCTTGAAGGTGTCTCCCTGGATCCGTTTCCTCTGACTTGAGTTAGCCAGAGCCATAGCATGGAGAGGCGTTGGACGCACCATCCTGGATCTCGTAGGTCCGAAGCAAACATGCTGCGGCAAGGGCGATCTCCCTCTCTTCAAACCCAGCAGCATCATCGAGGGCGATCAAAAGACGAATGCAATGGCCATGATAGAATTCTGCAATGGGATATACTGAGGGCGAGCCGGTCTTGCTTTTCTGCATGGCCGAGAGGGCGATCACGGCGCTGAAGAGTAGCGGGCTGTCGAGAGCGAGACGCGGGACCAACGTGCCGAATGTTGCCGATTCATCGCTGAGATCATACCAGGGAGCGATGCTCGTAATGTAGTGGTGGAAGAAGCGAGCGATGTCGGGCTTTTGAAGGGCACGCCTAGGGTCGTCGGGCGATGGGTTGGAAGTGTCTGCGGTCACTGATCAGTGAGTAATTGAGGTTCATGTTGGGCCAGTAAGTTTAAAGTACCGTCACTCGAATTGCTTTCGGTGTGTTGTTTGACCCGAATAGGCCGATTTGAATGGTCGCAGTATCTGCCCGCCGAGGAGCAGCGCGAGCAGACCGGCAGGGTTTCGTCACCTGCTCACCAGCGCGACGGCAGTTAGGCAGGCAACGTTTCGAGGAGGTCTGCAAACGTACATTTGACCTTTCGAAGACGACATGTTTTACTTTAGAAAAGGACTGGGTCAGTCAAAAACAGGCGGGTAGTACTCAAGGTGAGGTCTGGTCTCACCAAGCTGCAGCCCGTTAGCAGGTTCATTGCCTCATGGAACTTTTTCGGCAAGCCGACCTGCTGGATTTAGTACGCGAGGCATGATGCTGCTTTCTTTGTATTGGTAAGTTGGCTACTGGAGGCATTCGAGTTGGATGACGGTGGTGTCTTGTCGAGGTGAAGTTGAGTCTTTGGGCGGGGTGGGGTAGTCGATGACTGCGACGTCTTGGTAGCTTGGGGGGCAGGTCCCGATTGCGGGGGACCCAACTGTTCCAGCGTCATCCATGGATTTTCCGGGCATCCCGACTAAAAGCTGATCAGACTGAGAGTGACTTCTCCGATGAATGGACTTTGTCAGAAGCGCTGTGGCATGTAGATTGACAAAGTCCCAAGGATGGTAGACAGGAGTCATTGAAGTACATATTCCACGTGTCCAACCCTTCCTAACAGCCCATCACCTTGCCCAGGCCCGTGCTCTATGCAGCCGATCTGCAGGCCCGCGTCCCCAAAAAGGCCCCTGACACCGGTGCCTCTAGAGATATAGCTGGCCATATCCGGTACCCTCCCCCGTTCACAATATCGACCTGAACAGGATCCTGGAACCTCGCTCCGGTACTGAAGAACTCTTGCCTCTCCGGATAAGGGAAGGCGCGCCAGTCGTCGTGCACACGCTTCGTGGCTGCCAAGAATTGCGACTTGACGTTCTCGTAGTTCTCAGCGACTAGCTTGAAGTCACGCTTGACGAAGCGCCCGTCCACAACGACGTGTTCAATGTCGCCAACGTTGGAATGTAAGATGATCGCTGCGACAGGGTCAATCCAGCCGAGCATTGCAGGACTGGTACCATCCCACACAAGGACATCGGCCTTGGCACCAACACTCAGGACGCCTAGGTCAGGGCGACGTAGAGCAAGGCCGCCGCTACGTGTAGCAAGGAGAAAGGCTTGGACCACGCTCATGGGGGTCGAGGACGGAATCGCCCAGTCCTCCAACAACTTGTCGTTGATCCTGAGGCGTGTAGTCTGCAGCCAGATGCGAGCCTGGGTTACGAGATCTGACGACACCATGCCGTGTGAATCGATGCCGAGAGAGGCTTGATCCATGATCCATGCGCTGTGCGGGAACCCGATGGCAAGTGCCATTTCGGTCTCGGGGGTGATTGAAATGTACTGCTTTGTGCTCCGCAAAAGCATGGCGTCCTCGTAGGCGATATGTGTGGCGTGCGAGAAGACGACGGGAATGCTGGTGTCAAGCATATCTTGGGCGTGCAAGGCCGTCGGGGTGTTATCAACTGTAGATTGCTTTTAGTTTGGCATTACCAAAAGCATGGGGAGTTGCAGTTTGGAACTTACGCCCGTATGGTCCTCCGCTGCTATACGTAGTGAGAACGGACACGTTGAGTTCCCTGGGCTTGTTAGACTGCACTGACTCTAGGCATGACATGGTGGGTGACCTACTTGGCCAGATCAAACACAGCAGCTACCATCTCAGGATCGGCAGAGCCGCCGAGACTGACGGTATCAAAGAGGTCACAAGCGACACCAAGGCTGACCGTGGTGTTCTCGAAAGACATCTCGTTTGCGATGTTCCGGAAGTTGGTAAGCTGTTGCGAGATGGTGTAGTTGGTAACTTCGTGGAAGGCGTAGGCCCAGAAGACGCGCGCACCGCTGTCGAGACTTGCGTTGAGACCGGCGTACGACGTCTCGTCCGACCATGTGTGGTGTGCGTGATCCAGTGATGTAGTCGTTCCCGCGTTCAAGCCCTCATACAGGCCTGCGAGCTGGCTGATGTACACTTGCTCAGTGTCCAAACGACCAGCGGTAGCGTACTCGCCAAATCGGACAAAGTACTCTGAAATGGTGGCGTTGGATGCCATCGTTTTGTACAGAGTTTGCCATCCATGGCGGTGGGTATCGACAAAGCCTGGAGAGAGAATTCTGCCTGTTGCGTCGACGACTTCGGCGTCTGAGGGAACCGGAACTACAGGTGTTTCTCCTGACTCCCAAACGCCTGCAATGCGGTCGTCGTTAGTGAGCAGGCTGCCATTTCGTATAACATCAAAGTCATTGGTGGCCTCGTTGAAGGCGATGATTGTGCCCCCAGTGAATAAGATTGACGACGCGCGGACCAAGCCTGGAAGCCCAAGGACTAGAAGAATGGCTTGAGACAAGTGGTGAAGAGATCATGGCTGATGATGTTTGGATGAAGTGTGATGTGGGCAGAATGGTGATGAGTGAGTTCCATTCTCCTGTTAAAGGGAGGGACTTGACCGATCTTATGCCCCATGATCTTCTCGCGTTCTACTGTCACAAAAGAGTGAATGGAAGTAGATGCTTCTGAGAAGGAGCTCCGAGCAGGATCGCCGAGCAATACTTCTGACCCGTACTTTCCGGTTGACAATCATTTCTCTTGGCCTTCATGGCTCCCTGAGATCGACCAGGTGATAAGATTTAGCGTTGAACTAGCGTTGAACTTGGTATACGATGGAGGAGTGAAAGGACATGAACGTTTCTCCGAGAAGAATCTCCGAGTGTCACCTCCGATCCGTACTTTCCGCTTAGTAAATGTTTCTTTACTTTCTTGGAGTACTGAGCTTGGGTTGTCAGTAGTAGTTTCATGTTAAGACAGGCCTGCTGATGACCCGTGATCCAGCAATCTCCAGCGTGACCTGGATATATCCCAGTCATCCCGACCATGAGCTCATTGTGCCCACGGAGATTCCTCCGCTTGATGTGCCTCGCTATTCAGAAACTTTGACAGGCACCTTGTAATGTTTTCCGGCGAAGGCATCCTCCGCAAGTAACGTGTCCGGCCCTTCGCCAGAGGCTACAAATTGCTTGCCCATAGAGTGCAGGCTCCACGGAGGTCCTAGCCCGTAGACAAGATGTGCATCCCAATCGAAGAGTCTGCGGTTATCATGTCTCTGCAAAGGCCATGAAGAATAGAAACTCGGTGCTTAGTGATGTATTCGACTGCGTTCCCTAGCATCAGCTGTAACATATACAGCACCAAAAGTGTCAAGTCGAGGCCCGCGATGCATGATAGCGTTGACCATGTCCCCAAGTACCATTTGCTCCATCTTAATATCCCCCTTCGCACCCCGAGCAGGGAACAACCATCAATTGATATCCTGGAGGGATCTGGTAGAGGGTAGTGTTGAAAAGGTGGCCCCGTGGTGTCTGACGCGCCTCCAGACTCGCCACCATTCTCCCCATCCAGAGTCTTCTCCTGCGGATAGGTTCCTTCCCCTGCTGCCAGATTCCGCGCCACTCACGAAAGTCTTGACCCAATTGGTTCCGCTGCTCGACCAAAAACTCTCTGAAAGACGGCGCCTTAAACCCCAGGGGTGGAGTAGGCGAGTGATGCTCTCCGTTCTCCTCCTCTGCATTCTTTGTGAGGGTAGTCGCCACTTTCCGCAGTGTTCGCCATGTCTTCAAGTCGTGAGTAATGAAGCGCCTTTCGTCTATGGCGAAGAAGATCGCCATGCGAAGGGCTTCCTCCGGCGTGTGTGTGACGCGGTAGACTGTGTACTTCGAAAGGTCGCCGCTGATGGTATCGCGGCCCCTCAGCTTTCTGTAAAATGCGCGCTTGTTTCTGGCAGGGGCTGCGGTAAGAGCTGGGCTTCTCTCGTCGTGATCTCCTTGCGAGGCGTTCACGGGGCCAGGATCAGTAGGTTGATATGGAGGCGGTGGATGGTCGGGTTGAATTGTGGCGTCCATGACGGGAGGTTGGGTGAGAAATAGAAAGGTAAGGTATCAGTAGGTAGATAGATTTGGTTGCCTTGAACCGCCGGGCTGGGTGCTTTATTGAACGTGTGTTATTAGACAGTTTGAAAAAAGGGAGTTGATGCTGCATAGTAACAATTCTCGGCAGTAGGGGCCATGCCTGTGTTTTATGGCTCGAGGGAGAAAGCCGAGCGCCCTTCATGTGTGTGGCTTTCTCCACGGCTGATATTCTAGGCAAGCCACCTCTTTCTGGCCAAGTGGGGTGGCTTAGGTACGGTGGCTTGAGTTACAAACTCGAACATCAAGACTTATCGCGTGAAATCATAATTCGATGCATTGTTGGTGAGGGAAGGTCCACGTATGAACAGGTCCAGCCATGGATTTGTCCTGATTCGTCCTGCTGTTGGCGGCTGCCATGCACATCTGTCCTGACTCGATCGTTCTCCTGTAAATCGTAGGTGGAACTCGGGTAGTCGAGAGCACCTACCCGAGATATGGACCTCACAGCGCATGCGCCTTCCACAATGTACAGGGAAGCCGTTCCATGTCCACCTTCCCTCACCATATCGGCCGCGGAGGAAGCTGCTATCAGCAATGAGGCGAGACGGGCTGCATTTTTTGCTTCAAGTATGTTCGCCGCGTCTCGTCTGTGTCTGTCTTCCTTTTCTCTTCATGGACATCATCGTGGACTATCATTACCAAGAACATTCGCTACAATCATCACTGTCCAACATGTTTGTCTTCCCTTCTTACCACCAACATCACGTACCTTTTATGCTAACTCTTCTGGCAGCATTCAATCCATGTCTTCCAAAAACTCGTCGCCGATTGTCCCCACCTCCATGTCGCCCACGACAAGCTTCATCCGTTTCCACGACTTCGAAATCCCGGCGTTCACCCAATTCCCAACGCCACCAGCTCAACTTCAACATCCGCCATCTTTGGTTCAACTTCAAAACACCCCGGTTTCGACAATCATCGCCCCAATGACCCCCGACGGAGGCCAAGACAACGGCCAAGCTCCAGGCACCCACTCCGTCCCGCGTGGTGAAGTTCCCCGGTCGGAGTGGGATGGTCATCTCCTGACGGGAGAGGGGTCCAAGAAACCGGAGGCTAGAGATGGCGAGGCTGGTAGCAGGATGAGTTGTCGGGTTCTTTGGGAAACGGTCCGGAGCGGCGTGTTGGCGCACGTCTGTGATCTGGTGGGGTCGAACGGTCGGGACGAGTTTCGGAAGGCATGGACATTCACCATCTTTATTGTTGCCACCATCATGATTTGAGCAAAGTATAAAGTATGAATAGCGCTAGTATTATTACAAAAGCGCTTGTTTCACCCTCCTATCTTCTCCTGCAAGTCGAATGTTCCAACTCAGTAGGTAGATAAGGTATCACCGAGATGTGTGATTGCAATGCCTTCCAGACGAAAGAAACACCCGCGACTAACTAGCTTCTTACGTGAGTTTAGATAAGTCTTATAGAAAGACACTCCTACCTATTCGCAACGGTGTATAAATAGCACAGCGGTGGCCATTTGAAGGCTCGGGACATCCAGACAATATGTTTTCACTTTGCTCGGGGCCATCGGATCACTTTGTAGCCTCGAGCTTCTCCAGGTTTGCATGCGGTAGATCGTGGACGGTAGCACCAGCATGCTTAGAGACGCCAGTGACGAGGACGAAGGTGATGAGGAGAAGGCTTGAGAGACCTCCTCAACTGTCTCAGTGGCCTATCTCGCCCAAATCGAATGACGAGGACTCACCCCCCGACTCAGGCTGCGGATGAGATCATCTCCTTCGTGAGGAAACCAGGAGAACCACTCTCAGATTTTTTCTCGCGAGCACTCTCGCTCAACAGACGCTTCCTTCCCCCGGCGCTAAGAGACGTCTTCCTCCGCAGATTCTTTGCGGGCATCAATGATGGAGAGAAAGATGTCGACCTCAAGGTCCGTGTCCGGGAGCGCCTCTATCATACTAGCAAGTGCGACGACAACACCGGGGAATCGGCCAAGTAGCCACCCTTTAAGGACATCTACCAGAACATTATCACTCGGGTCCAAAAGCCAACAAGGGCGCCGTATTCGCCTTGACGATCTCGTGCAAGTTCGCAGCTGCCATAGTGTCCAGCCTGACCCTCGAGGAGGAGGATATCAGCTTCGTTTCATACCACCTCGAAGACGTGCAGAACGATACCGCAGGTCAGCCCTTCTCCAGGCCCATGCAGCGAACGACTAGTTGAAATAACGAGGACGACGAACAGACAAGCCAGTCTGACAACCCCACTGGATGGACACGTGCAGTCAAGCCAGTCCGACGACCAAAAAAGATGGACAGGCAAGCCAGCCAAACAACTGAGATTGCCGCACTGGTGGGGCTGTTGCTTGATTGTCGACCTCGCTTGTCCATCTGGTGTGCCAGTTCGACAGTCGCAGCCGTCCAACAGGTTAACCAGTTCGACAACAAATGCCGCCCATCAAGTCATGCCGTTCCACCATCCGAGTCGATACCCTGCAGACTATGAGGGGACATCTCCGGCGAAGGGCGAAGCCGTACCAGATGCAAACGAAGCAACTGGGGAAGACCGTATCTTTCGTATGAATAACGAAAGACAAACACCTTCATGTGTATGGCAACTACTCGTCCCCCTCAGGCTCCAGCACCCTAATCAGATTCCCCACCAGATGCATACTCCCCGTCACCAGCGCCACCGTCTCCAACCCCATCCCCCGAAGCGATGCCTCAATAGCAGTAACCCTCGCCGCTGCGTCAATCAAATCCGGAGCCACAGCCGCCTGGACATCGGGGAACCTCTCCAAGAAAGCATCCCGACAAGCGCCCTGCACGACGAGCTCGCTTTCAGGCACCGCATCGACAGCAGTGTAATCGTTGCGGCAGAAGATGGCCGCCTCGAAATGTGGCCCGCCAGCTCGTTGGATCTCGTCCAGGAAACCCAGGAGGAGGCGGCTTGCGTCACGCTCTTGCTGGTTGAAGAGGAGGACGACCCTGACGTTGGGGGAGGAGGAGACTTCGGAGGTGAGCCAGCGTGCTGTTTCGGCGAGGCTTTCGGTCGTGTGGGCGCCGTCGAGGAGCCAGCGCACGCCTCGAGCGTCTTGGAGGACCTCGTGCCTGCCACGGAGGGAAGCGTGCTTCATGGATTCGGTCAGAGTTGGAGGAAGATCGCCCAGCTTGCGAGCGGGTGTCCGGCCCTCGAGGACTGCGAGATGCTCCTCTGCTGCCAGAGCCGCCAGGGCCTGGTTGTACCGTTGGAAGTCGCCCATCAGCCTTCCACCTTCGACACCACCCCAGACTTGAACATCCTCATCGGCCACCTCGACGAGGGCGCTGGCACCGAGTTCCCCGGCCCTCTCCCTCAGCACAGCCATGACACCTGGCTGTTCTTCAGCAAGCCTCGTAAACGCCGGCCTGCCCTCTTTGATGACGCCCGCCTTGTGCCACGCAATCTTCTCCCGAGTATCTCCCAGCATGGCCACATGGTCCACACCAAGCTGCGTCACCACCGCCGCCGTGACAGCCTCCTTTGGCAGCACGTTCGTCGCGTCATACGCACCTCCGATGCCAACCTCGACAACAGCACTCCGCACCCCCTCGCTGATGAAGACGTGGAACGCCAGGATCGTCATGTACCGAAAGAAGAACGGCTTCGTCGTCGGACCCTCAGCCGTGGCGGCATCGACACCCTCCGCCTTCGCAGCTGCCGTGAAACGATCCCACACCTCGAAAAAGTACCGCGCAAACAGCGCTGCAGAGATTGGCACGCCGTCAATGGCGATGCGTTCCCGCGGTGATATGAGGTGCGGCGACGTGTAGGTGCCGACTTTGCCGGCGGCGGGGTTGGCGCCGAGGATGGATGTCAGGTAGGCGCAGACGGAGCCTTTGCCCTTTGTGCCGGCGACGTGGATGCAGCGCAGGGCGGCGAGGTCGGACTGGGAGTAACCAGCGCGGCGGAGCCAGTCGAGCATCTCGGGGAGGGCGCGGAGGTTGGGGTCCTCAGCGTTGGCGTTGGCAGCGGGCTTTGCTTCGAAGAGGGACGTGATGGCGCGGTTGGGGATGAGGAGGTTGAGGGTTGTGAGGGCGTCGGCGTAAGTGCGCCCGGGGGGCGAGGGACCTGATGTTGCTGATGACATGGTGTCGGAAGAGTGAAATGTCGACTTTTGGAGGGTGGATGTCCGAGGTGAAGATGCTGAATTGATGAGAGTTGAGAGAGGGCGATGCCGAAACTGAGGTGTCGTGAGGAGAAGTTGAAGAGCTGAAGGCGACCAGTGACGTCGGGGGATCAGACGGCGCATTCCTGGTGGTGTTCCAACTTTCTGCCCTGAATCAGCGATTTGTTGCGACAATGGAACACGCTTCTGAGTGACGGACCTTGTTTTTGCTGGAGTGTAGTTGCGTGACTTCCAAGTCTCCAGGCCGTCATTATCGAGCGAGTCGGAGTCCACCACCAAAATCAGCGATTAGTCATCCAGCCGACATCACCACATCCTCACCCCATCTCTCGCACGCCCAAGTCATCGAGTCTATTGCTATGTCTTACACAGGCCTCGTCCTCCCTGGGGCCCATCTAGAAACACACCCGGCCGACTCTGGGCCGGGCCGGATGTAACAGCACAAAGGAGAAGGATATCCGCCGGTTCTTGTTTTACTATACTACTCCACCCGCAGGCTCTGGAGGCGCGCTTCCGTCGAGATGACCTGAGAGGGTTAGCATGGTTCATATCAAAGTAGTGAACTGGGACTTGAACTTAAACTTACATCCAGCGCCTGCTGAACCTCCAGCACCTTCCTCACCTCGCCGAGCCAGTCCTTGCTCAGCGTCTTGGCCCAGCCCTGCAGGCCGTTGATCTCACGGGCGGCGGCGTCCAGGTCGCCCTCCTCGAGGTGCGTCTGCGTGCGGGTCAGGATGCTCTCGACATCGTCGCCGGCAGCCAGGCCCTGCTTCTTGAACATGACCTTGCTGAGGAGGTAGCTGGACGCGTGGCTAGCGACACCGGCGTCCTCGGACAGCAGCGAGGCCTTGCGGACCTCGGTGGCGACGCCGCGGAAGCGCTCGACCAGCTGCGATGTCGTGGGGAGGCCGCGCTGGTAGGCAGTGGGGTTTATCGAGGCGATGGCGGCGTCAACAACAGGGTCGCTGGCGGCAATCTCCTTCAGGGCGACGAGCTCACGGATGAAGGGGCGAGGGTGCTGGGCGTTGTCGATGCTGGCGCGGACGGCCTCGACGGCGACGTGCAGCTGCTGAGTCTGCTGGCTGGCGTCGACGACGTCGTTCCAGCCGACCGTCAGCTTCTCGAGGTCGGCCACGGCGGCCGACAGGTCATTGAGCTTGCCGAGACGTCCATCGCGCTCCTCCTCGACGCGCTTCTGCACCTCGGAGATGAAGTCCTTCTTGAGCGCGAGGGCCTGGTCGAGGAGGCGGTTATTAAGACGCTCCTCGTTGAGCTGCTGCTCGCGCTCGAGGACAAGCTTGATACGCTCGTCGTAGCTCTCGCGCACGCGCTTCATCTCCTGCTCAAACTCGCCGCGCCAGTTGGCCTCCTGGGCGGCCATGGCAGCCTCGACGCGCTTGACCAGGTCGCCGGCGGCCGTGTCAAAGTCCTCGACCTTTTGGCGCACCTGCTCGGCGGCCTTCTTCTCGACGGCGGCCTTGATGTCCTTGATCTTGGAACCGACCTTGTTCAGGTCGCCCTTGGCCTTCTCAATGGTCGAGCCGTAGCTGCCCTGGGCCTTGTCAGCGTTGATAACAGCGATGATGCCGTTCAGCATGTGCACGAGGTCCTGAACTACGGGCTCGACGGCGTCGTTGACGGTCAGCGGGCTGATGGGCGCGATGGGAGGGAAGCGGGAAGGCTCGTTGACCTCGGGGGCCTTGAATTCGGGCTCGGCGACGGGGACAGCCTTGGCCACGACGGGCGTAGGCTCGACAGCCGGGGCGGGCTTGGGGGCCTCAGGGACAGGCGCGGGCGCGGCCTTGACGGGCTCCTCGACCTTCTTCTTCTCCTCCTTGGGTGCGACAACTCCGGCGGCAGCGGCCTTGGCCTTGTCGACGGCGCTGCTGGACTGGCGCGTGGTGGGCTCGCCGCTGTCGGCGACCCTCCAAGAGGCGCCGCTCTGGGCGGGGATCTTGACGGGGGCGGCAGTATCGCGAGGCCTGCTAATCTTCTCCGAAACGGAGGAGAAGCGCTTGCGGAAGTCCATCTCCTCCAGGTAGAGCACGGCCTGCTCGCCGTAGGGCACATACTCGGTGAAGAAATCGTGGAAGTTATCGTTGACGCGCGAGTACCAGACGCCGCCGCCGAAGCCAATGGCACCGAGAAGGGTCAAGGTGAGGATGAGGTTCCTCAGCCGGCGGAAGAAGCCCTTCTTACGCGGGAGGGGGGTGGCGACGGGTGCCGGCGGCGGAGGAGGCGTCGAGGCGGTCTTGGGGAGGGTGGTCTGGATGGTAATGTCGGGCTTGGGCGGGGTCAGAGGCACGGCGTCGATGGGGATGGCGGGCTTGGGCTCGAGAGGCGAAGGGGGTTCAGTCCGCTCGGTGGTGTTGGTCTCGGAGGCGGGCAGGATGACGGGTTGGGGAGCTTCGGGTTTCTTGTCGGCGAAGCTTCTGGGCGAGGCGACACCGGCGGCCTGCCATTGGCGTCCGACGACGGCGACATTGGGCCTGCGGCCTAGCGCCCTGGCTGACCGGATCGACGTGCGCAACATGGGGGCATGCAGTGGCCGTCGCGGCGATGTTGGGGGGTGGAGGGGAGGAGGAGGAGGAGGAGGGATGTGAATTGGCAGGTGGTGAGGTCGATCGGGTCACGGCGAGTCGAGTCGGCGGATTGGATGGGAATGGATCCAATCCAGGCACAAAAAAGCTCAAGGGAAAAGTCCGGCTAAACAGCTTGCTGCCATTGGCTTTGCCGGGCGGCGGGAACCGGGATGACCTCACTGGGAGATGGCACGTGCGAGCTGCTCGATTGAGAGCGCCTGGAGGCTGTCTTAGTCAGCAGAAATTATATCGCTGGCACGCTGACGTTGACGGAAGGCGCCTGACAGCTCACAATACAGTGCAACTTCAACCTCTCCTGATGAAGCCATCGATGCTTTCTTCCGTCACATGCGGCCGGACGTTTTCCGCTCCATCATGTCGTGTATTTCTATTTCCGACGAATCTTCTCCCGCAAGTTCCTTGAACTCCTCCAAACCAAAGCTATCGCGGGCCAGCAACCCCAAAGTCCGCACCGGCTGCATCACCTGCAAGAAGCGGCGAGTCAAGTGCGATGAGTGCCGCCCCCACTGCAAGAATTGTCTGCGGATGACAGGTTTCTGTCAAGGCTATGCCGAACCGCGCCCAAGAAAGACTCGGCCAGCTCCTCCGGAGCCACCACAGCACACCTGGGACTCCAAAACGGTCGTCGTTCTCTCGTCCAGACCGCACCTTGGCCTTCCCTTGGGAAGCAATCAACCTTCGAGCCATGAAACGAACGAGCTGTACTTCCTAGAGTTTGTGAACATGGTTCGGCGGCCATGCTTCAGCGCAACATCTCACCACGAGCTCTGGGAGACCATCATCCCGCAACTCGCACAGGGAAGCAACACGCTTCGACAAGCCGCCATGGCCATTGGTGCCATGTGTAAATGGAATGAACAAACGCGGCGCGGTGGGAGCTGCCCTCAAGGACTCCCCTCCATCAAGGCTGAGGAGGACAGGACACACTACGTCCGCGCCTTGTCACACTACAGCCAATCTCTCAAGTGGCAAAACGAAACACCCTCTCCCATCGCTGCCGTCTTCCTCTCAGTCTTGCTACTTGCATTCGAGACGCTACGGGGAGGCCGTGCGGCTGCCCTGGACCATGTCAACCATGGACTCGCTCTTCTTCTCGCCATCATCGTCGACGATAATCAGCAGCACGTTGACTCTTTCGCGCCAAATCCAAAACCTATCCTCAGCGTTGTGGCCGACATCTACAGCCGTCTCAGCGTCCAAGCTCGCTTCGTCCTCGGCGGAAGACTCGGCGAGTCGCGGCCCCTCCCTCACTTTACCCAAGGTCTCCGAGCCCGACGACTGACCACCGATTCCTTCTTCCTCCTCGTCGACAAGCTCATGCCCAGCCGTGTCGACCTCTGCAACATCCCTGCTTCCTTTTCCACCCTCGATGAGTTCGAAACATATCTGATCGCTGCAGAGCAGACCGCCAGGCACATGAACTCCCTTATTATCGATAATTTTACGACGTTTTGGTCTTCCCAACCCCCAGCAAGCGAATGCTCTACTGTTGATGGCTTTTGGCAGAGCACTGGCAAGGACGAACGCATCGTTCAGATGAGCGAGTACAGCCGGAGAGTCTCCAAGCAATTGGACGACGCATTTCGACCCCTCTTCAACACCATTGTCACTTCCGACGTGGAATCCCCGACCTACCTGCGCGCACTCAACCTCCGCCTCCAGTGCTTCGGCGCTCGCGTCTTCGACGACCCGCTCATGTTTGCAGATTACGGGAAGATTGAAGGACAGACGCCCATCTGCAAGGAGTATCTCTCCCTTGCCGAGATTGCCATTCGCGCCGCCCGCAGCGCGCCAGAGACCCCCGCCCATCGGCTGGCCTTGCAGAACGATGTGTCATGGCGCCTGTCCGTCGTGGCCATCTTCTGCCGCGACCCCCTCACCCGGGAGCAGGCCCTATGGATGCTTCGGGACTACCCAGGCTATCACAGTCTTTGGAACATCCGCTCCCTCTATGTTCTCGCCCTGCGGAATCGGGCGGTCGAGAATGCCAACGCCCTCGATGGCACGCCCGAGGAGCAGTGGCTGAGGCTGATGCGGCGCGAGTACGTTCTTGAGGAGGGCGGTGACAGGCTCATCTTCCGCTACATGGAGAAGGACTTGTTCTCCGGAGAATGGGGCCTGGTCGAAGACGTGGTCAGCATTGGCGGGAGCATGGACACCGTCTGCTGGGAGCGACAACCTCTCTCTGTCGGAGGCAAGCTGCTCATGACGGCATTGATTCCACCGTGAGCAATGCATTCCACCGGAAGCGATAATGGGACGCCATTCTAACTATCATTGCATTGAGATGAGCTGTTCTGAAGCCAACAGGAGATGTGATCACTCTTTTACGACAAATCGTACAATTCAGCCGGCCACCATCACCGCCTCACCACCCTCTATTGATCCAACGCCTGGGTTTGACACTGCCTCTCGTTAGCGACCGATTGACACAATGTTGGAAGGAATAACTCACCATCCCCCAGTACACCCCCTGGCGTTGCACCAGCTCGTTGTGCGTCCCCTTCTCGACCACCCTTCCTTCGTCAAACACAAAGATCACGTCGGCATTCTGGATTGTCGACAGCCTGTGCGCCACAGCGATCATAGTCCTTCCCTCTCGCGCCCGTTCAAATGCCGCCTGGACAATCTTCTCCGACTCGGAATCGAGGGCAGACGTCGCCTCGTCCAGCAGGAGCAGTCTCGGGTCGCGGATCAGTGCCCGCGCGATGGCGATACGTTGCTTCTGTCCGCCCGACATGGAAACGCCCCTCTGGCCGACATCCGTTGCGTAGCCATCGGGCAGGGACACGATGAAATCGTGGATAAAGGCATCGCGGCAGATGGCGTGTATCCTCTCATCAGACACGGACGAGGGGTCCGAGATGCCGAAGAGAATGTTGTCTAGGATGGTTCCGCGGAACATGGTCGGCTCCTGGGCCACGAGGGAGAGGCCGCGACGATAGTCGTACACGTTGGCCTTGTTGATGTCGATCCCGTCACAGAGGATCTCGCCGTGGCCCGGCTGCATGTCGTAGAAGCGCTCCAGTAGCGAGATGATGGTCGTCTTGCCGCATCCCGACGGGCCCACAAAGGCAGCATACTGTCCCCGTTCGATCTTGAGACTCAATGAATCGAAGATGCCGACGTCTCGTGTCGGGTACTTGAAGGACACGTTACGTAGCTCGACCTCAACGCCCCCTTCAGTGGCCGGGATGGCTGGCTGGGCCGTCGGCCTACCTCTGTTCTTGTCTGCTGACTCCTCAGTATCAAGAATTCTGCTGGCGGCCGCCGCTGCCTGGGCGGCATTGGGCGCCACGGCCAAGGCACCGCTAGCACCTTCGGCGCCGTAGATGATGGCCATGAAGCAGACAAAGAAGGCCTCGAGCGTGTACTCGCCCCTAGCCAGGGCCCGGCCGCCATACCACAAGACGAGAGCCTGACACGCGAGACCCACGCTGTCGGCGAAGCCGTAGAATCCAGACACCCACCAGGCCTTGCGACGCGCGGCTCTGACGTGTCCACCCAGGAGCTGCTGGTAGCGGTCGTTGATGGACTCCTCCATGGTCAGCGACGCCACGGTTCGAATGGCCCCGATAGCTTCTGTAGCAAACTGGGAGCTCTCAGTAAAGACGGCCGAGTTCATCTCGTCAAAGTGCACCTCGTGCCGGAACTTCCACCACCCCGACGCCAGCATCAGAGGCATGGTGATGAACAAAGCAATCAGACCGAGCTTCCAAGCAAAGACAAGGGCGATGATGACGCAGCCGATGACCTGGAAGATCCCCGACGCAAGGAACGTCAAGTTCAACCCAAGCAGTTCCTCAAGCTGCTTCGCATCACCCGACACCCGACCGCTCAACGTCCCGTGCGAATTCCCGTCCTGGTCAAAATACACGAGCCGCTGGTGGAGCATGTCGCCGAGATATTGCAGTTTGTAGGCGGCGCTGACGGAGAATTGGGCATGGAGCCCGATCCAGCCGCCGGCAAAGTACGAGAGGCCGACGCCGCCGGCAAGGGCGAGCCACATGAGGGCCCAAAAGTCGGCGCTTTTTCCGACGGAACTGCCGTTGAGGATGAAGACGCCGATGACTTGGGCGAAGAGCCAGGATTGAATTGGCGTGCCGGCCGCGCTGCCCATTGCTGCGAGGATGTTGCCGGCGAAGAGCGGCCATTGCGCGCGGCGGCGGGCGATGAGGATCATGAAGCTCTGGGCGAGGCCGCGCTGTTTCTTGGGGGCTGAAGTGGTCTCTTCGATGTGGTTCTTCTTGGAGATGATCTCGTCGTCTGGGTCCTGGGCCGTGAGTGTCGGTGCCTCCACGCCCGCTTGGGGCGTTCCCTCACCTGGGGTCACGGCGAAACGGAGGGACTGCGCCTTGACCAGGCCGCTGTAAACGCCTCCGGCGGCCATCAAGCTGTGGTGGGTGCCCTCCTCGACGGCTCGTCCTTGCTGAAGAACGATGATGTGGTCGGCTTTCTGGATTGTAGACAGGCGATGGGCAATGGTAATGGTCGTGCGGCTCCGCGTTGCCCTATCCAACACGGCTTGGACGATACGCTCACTCTTAGCGTCAATCGCACTGGTAGCTTCATCGAGGATCATGATCTGTGGCTTCTTGATGATACTCCTGGCGATCGCAATTCTCTGCTTCTGGCCGCCGGAGAGCTTGATGCCCCCATCGCCTACCAGGGTGTCGTAGCCCTGAGAGGTGTCAGCCAGGCCACAGAATGTGGGGAGTAGGGGGAGTAGGGGGAGTAGGGTCCTTACGTCGGGCAGTCTGCTGATGAACTCGTGGGCATACGACTCTTCACATGCTTCGCGAACCATCTGCCTCTTCCGCTCTTCCGGCTCTCCTGCCCACTCTGTAGCGATGAGCCCGTTGGCGACATTGTGGAAGATGGAATTGTTGAAGAGGAACGGCTCCTGCTGGACCAGGCCGATCTTGGCGCGCCACCACTGCAGATCAAAGTCCTCCAGGTTGTCGTGCCCGACACTGACGGAGCCGGACAAGACGGGCTCCGCGGCGGGTTCCTGCTCTGGTATGGGTTCTTCAGGCTGTGCGTCTTTGCCAGTCTTCTTCTTGGCCTTCTTGCTGGGGTCCTCGGCCTGAACCAACGCCGGCAACTCGCAGTGCTCTCGAAGCGAGTACCACCGCTCAATCAACCCGACAATGGTACTCTTTCCCGACCCTGACGGTCCGACAAGAGCAGTGTTCTTGCCAGCTTGGATGCGGAAGCTCAGATCATCCAGCACCCTGCTCCCAGGTCGCGAGGGGTACTCAAAGGTGACGCCCTTGAAGACGAGGTCCTTGCCGGCGGTATCTGGCTTCGATGTTCCCGAAGGTGGCAGAGGTGCGTCGATGACGGCGAAGAATTCACATGCCGCAACAGTGGCCTTGCCGACGGCGATGAGGGGCGTCGAGATCCTCTCAAGGGACGTCAGGACGAGCATGACAGACATGAGGACGACGATGACGACTCCAGCATCGGAGATACCGCCAGAGATGAAGCGCTGCGTGCCGTACCAGAAAGCCAGCCCAAAAGCGCCAAATACACCAAAGAACTGAGAAGAGGTTAGTATTTTCCCAAAAGTATGAACCGTCCACCAGAATGAACCGTCCAACAGAATGAAAAGTCTAAAAGAAAGAAACGTCCACAACAACATACTGTCAGACCCAGTTGCAAGCCAACAAGCGGCGCCATCTTATGGGCTTTTTTCTTCGCCTCACGCACCCATTTCGAGTAACTCTCCATGACATGCGACTGCGCACCACACGCCATAACAAGCCTGATACCACCCAGGGCTTCGCTGGCAACAGCCGTTGCTTGGCCATCAGAACTCGTCGTGGCCGTCTGCGCAGCGACGATGGGAGGCAGCAGCAGCGCAAGCACGACGATCGAGTACAGGACCAGAGACGATGTGACGAGAGTCAACCGCCAGTCCCAGACGAAAGCGACGATGATAGCAGCGCATATCGTCCCTGTAAACTCGAGAAACGTGCCGAGACGTTCGGATATGCCAAGCTGTAGGGTATTCGATGTAGCGGTAATAGCAGTAGCCGGTGCTCCAGCAGGCATCGAGTCAATGACATGGATCGGCAAGGCAAGCAGAGCGGAGAGATACCGCGCGCGAACGGCAGAAGAAAGTCGTATTCCGATGACGCGGAAACAAAACTTGTTGACCGAGTTGAGGGCCCAACGACCAAGGAAGAGGCCTGTCATGTAGAGGGCCTGGCGGTCGAGGAGGACGTAGAACGCTTCAATGGTGAGACGTTCCGGGTGGGCGACGTATTCGGAAAAGTCGGCGGTGAGGCGGCCGAAGATGATGATCATTAGGGGGAGAGTGATGCCCGCGCCTATGGAGGCGACTGAGGCAACGGCGTAGGAGAGGAAGTCCCAGCGGGTGGCGTAGGTGAAGACGCGGAGGTAGTCGGCAAAGGCTGGGGTTCTCGTCGCTCGACGTGGTTTTGTTCGAGGGGGGATGAGCCCCTCGTTGGCTATGGAGGTCATATTTGATGTGTGTTTCTGGAAGAAAAGACGAAGAATATGATAAAAGACAGGGCAGGAAAGGCAGCTGGCTCATCTAAAGATGTGGTTACGTCTTCAAGGAGACCAGGCCATATATGCAGCTCGTCCAGGACTCAGGCCCCTCTGAATTAATTCGGCCATTTCCCCAAGGCTTCCAGTCCTCGATCAAGGCATCTGTAAAATGCCCCTTGTCGCCGAAATAAGCTCGCCGAAGCTTCATGGCGTCGCTAAAAGAACCTCGCCGAAGCCTCGCAACGTGGTGTCGTGATCGTAAATTCGACGTCTTGGCGATGTCAGCTGGTATTTACGACGCCTGCATGCGATCAGCCGCAATTTACGACCCGTGCCAACCCAGCAAACCTTCCTGTCTGGGATCAGCAACCTGCGCCTTGATGCCTCGTCGTATATCTGCAGTTCTGAATTTACGAGGCAGATCAGCCTGCGTTTAAATTGACTTGATCGCCGTTTGACTCACGCGGCTACTCTCTCTTTCCATTTCACCATCACGCAGATGCGGCGGTCCAAAAGCATTATAATTAGTCGAACCAGGCGCCGGAAAAGAATCAGGTGCTCCCTCTATTGCATAACTGTACATCCCACATGCTAAGGATGCGTCACCAAGATGCCGTCGCCGTCACCGTCGCCGCGCAACCGCAGCCGTCTGCCGACCGCGTGGAGGGGGCGATCCGAGGAGGAAAAAAAGAGATCAAAACTGCTATCGCCGCGTCTGTCCGTCCGTACGTCCGAATTAAGGTATGTCCCCAGCTGCTGCTCTGCCCGTGGGCCGTCTCGTCTGCAGCTGTCAAGTGAATGTGAGCTTGGCGTCTGGAGGCGGTGGACTGGCGATGAGTATGAGTCGCATGCAGGGTTCGTCCGTATGTCTGCCGTCTGTCGTCTGCCTTTGCCATTCGTTACCCGCTGACTGGGGGCCACAACTCGAACGTCTGCTGCCATGTCGCCGCCTAGGCCTGGCCCGGCCTTCGCGCCTCAGAACCAGTGGCCATCTAGCAGCTGCAAGGCCCGGCGACATTGGTGTTCTGGCTCTCTGATTGCAGGGTGACGCCCTGTCGCTGGCCTGGCCGGGCATGCCTAGGGCCGACCTGATCCAGCGGCAGCTTCTTCGCGATGGCGGTGAAGAGCTCTGAGACGTTCTCGGCCGTCTTGGCAGAGGTCTCGAAGAAGAGGAGACCGGCCTCCTTGGCGTAGGCCTCGGCGTCGGCGGTGGTGATGGCGCGCTTGTCGGGCTGCTCGGTGACCAGGTCCAGCTTGTTGCCGGCGAGGGCGATGATGATGTTCTCGTTTGCCTGGCGTTGGAGTTCCTTGACCCACGACTTGGCTTTGTCGAGCGATGCCTGTGGGAGAAGTGGTTAGCTGGCGTTTGAAAGAAGGGGTGGAGGGTGGCGGACAGATTGGGTAATGTCGTAGACGACAACGGCGCAGTTGGCGTTGCGGTAGTACATGGGCGCCAGCGACTTGTAGCGCTCCTGGCCGGCGGTGTCCCAGATCTCAAACTTGACTGTGGTGTTCTCGTCGAGAGAGATGGTTTGTGTGAGGAAGGCGGCACCGATAGTGGACTCCCGGTACGAGTCGAATTGATCCTGAGCTCGGCGTTAGGTCGGGGATGCCTGATCAAGAAGGAGGTTGTTGGGGACGAACCTTGACGAAACGAAGCACAATCGAACTCTGGTAGGGTTCAGTCAGTGTTGATTCCATGAGAGGATGGCTTCGGAAAGGGCAGTACCTTGCCGACTGCGGATTCGCCTGGAGGAAAGCCATGTTAGCGATGTCTGGATCGGGCGGCGTCGCGAGAGAGACCGGGAGGGTACGGACCGAGCAGGACGAGCTTGAACTGGGCGAAACGTGTGTTGTTGATGCCCCGCGCGCCGGGACCACCGGGACCACGCTGGGAAGCCATTGTATCTGGTGTGGAGGGGGTTTATCGGCAGGCGGCAGGCGGTAGGCGGCAGCGGCACGGTGAGGTGGAGGAGGCCGATGATGATGTCGGCAGCTAGGCGGATAGGTCGAGGGTAATCAAATCGGTGGATCGGGATCGGGAAGGCGGTGTTGCAGAAATGGCCGAGGTGGCGGATTTCAAGATGGCGGTTTGGGGGAGTGTGGTTGGGGTTGCGTTGCGTTGCGTCGTCGGAGGGGGGCAAGAGGTTGATGATGGGATTCGGAGGGTCGGGTGACGGGTGACGGGGGCGTCAAGGGCCGATTCAAGAATATCACTGCCTTGGGCTTGGGGGGGATTTGGGGGGAGGGAGATGGCGCAGGCTGGGCCGTGAGTGGCTAGAAAGTGATCCTTGCCCACGTCAGTCACCAGTCCAGGGTCGACAGCGGCAGCAAGCGGCAGTAGCAAAGGCACGAGCAAATGAACGGGTGGCGGGGCCTCATCAGAGTCCGCCTCGGGCTTTCGTCACTCACTCACTGACAAAGGTCTAGCCACTACATCGGGGTTATGCAGCACGTGATGCGCTCACCCCGATAGATGACTAGGGTGGACGACCTGGTCCGTGCGCAGTGCCCACTGAGAACGAAGCTCGAGCCAGCGCTAAGGCCACGCCCAGGGTCTCTTGCCCACACATTCCCTCCAGTCGAGCCTTCCCTTCTTCTGAGGTGGTTGCTGGGTTTCGAGCTGTTGCCGCCACGCGCCTGTGACGACAGTGACGACTTTTAGAAATCGGCTTCCTTTTTTCTGTCCTCCCATCCACCACGCTTCGCCCTCCCTTCCACCACAGCTGCCACTGCATCGGGAGCTCTTCATTGCCTTCTGTCGCTCTGTCAGATACAGCTTCATCAAGCGTCTATTTCCTTCTTCTCCCCTCTCGCCCTCGATCGACTCGAGCTCTGTCAGCCTTGGGTTACGACCTTCCCCGCCAGCCCACCATGGCGCCGACACTCCCCTACCGCGATATCAACGTCAAGTTCGCCACAGACTCCTACATATTCACTTCACCCTCTTCCCCTGATGCTCCCGCTCTGGTCATCGACCGTCCCACGGGTGACCTCCGTCTTGGCGATGCTGGCACCGGCAAGCGGGCTTCCCGAGTCTCCAGCATTGCGGGCATTCTCGGCATCATTCAGCTGAGACTTGGTCAGCTTCTCTTGCCCTGCGATTCAATACCCTCCTTGAACTAACATCTTCTCAAGACAAGTACATCATCGTTGTCACCAAGGCCCAACCCGTCGGTCGCCTTCGCGGCCACATGATCTACAAGGTCATCACGACCGAGATCCTGCCCATGCGCGAGCGCCAAATCCGCGATCCCGACGAGGACACTTTCATCAGCCTGCTCGAGACCTTCCTCAAGAATGGTCCAATGTACTTCTCCTACTCGATCGATCTCACAAACTCGTTCCAGCGCCAGTCGCAGTCCGACGCCTCCCTCCCGCTCTGGCAGCGCGCC
>JACAFV010000034.1:0-99976 GCA_014635975.1 Plectosphaerella sp. P0831 | reverse complement strand
CCCCCCTGACCATCGTCCTCGTCTCCCGCCGCTCGCGCTTCCGTGGCGGCACCCGATACTTCACCCGAGGCCTTGACGATGAGGGCCATGCCGCCAACTACAATGAGACTGAGCAGGTGGTCATCACCAATGACGCCGCCAGTGGCCTTGGCGGCTTCGCCGGCAGCTCCGACATGCAGAGCGGCAAGCTCGGCGGCGCGGCTGGCGCTGAGATGCAGATCATGTCGTACGTCCAGACTCGCGGTAGCGTACCCTCGTTCTGGGCCGAGATCAACAGCCTCAAGTACACACCCAAGATCCAGGTCCGCGGCGTCGAGGCGGCCGTCCACGCTGCCCGTCTCCACTTTGAGGAGCAGATCCGCCTCTACGGCGACAACTACCTCATCAACCTGGTGAACCAGACTGGTCGTGAGCGCAGCATCAAGAACTCGTACGAGAAGATGGTTGAGCTCATCACCTCGGGCGCACAGGAGCGCACCGAGGGCGACCGCATTACGGACGAGAAGTTCGTCACCATCACTCCCGACAAGCAGCGCACTCAGTTTGACCGCCTCCATTACGTCTACTTCGACTATCACCACGAGACAAAGGGCCTCCGCATGGACCGCGCCTACGCCATCGTCGAGAAGCTCGCCGAGGACCTCGACCGCCAGTCATACTTCCGCGCCGTCGGCATGCCCGGCACCAGCGACGGCCGTCTCGAGGCCCGCTCGCTGCAGACCTCGGTCATGCGCACAAACTGCATGGACTGTCTCGACCGCACAAACGTCGTCCAGTCCATCTTTGCGCGCCACAAGCTCGACCGCATCTTCGAGGACCTCGGCCTCATGACGCGCGGCTCCTCCTTCCGTGACGAGGACCCGGCCTTTGAGGTCCTGTTCCGCAACATGTGGGCCGACAATGCCGATGTCGTCTCCAAGTCCTACTCTGGTACCGGTGCCATGAAGACCGACGTCACCCGCACCGGTACCCGCACCAAGGCCGGCATGCTCCAGGATGGCCGTGTCGGCGTCACGCGCTACTTCCTTAACAACTTCTTCGACGGTCCGCGCCAGGACGGGTTCGACCTCTTCCTCGGTGCCTACCGCGCCGACACCGACCTCGGCGGCGCCGGTCTCATCTTTGCCGACCGCCGCCCCGTCCTGATCCAGTCGGTCCCCTACCTGCTGGCATTCAGTATCTTCCTCGTTCTTGTCGCCCTCTTCACCAAGACCGACTCGCTCCTTACCATCCGCCTCTTCATCCTCTTCTGGATCCTCGTCGCTGGCTGGTCTGCGAGCTTCATCGTCGGCCACGGCATGCTCTACGTACGTTATCTGCACCTCATGTCGTGTGGCAAAACTAACATTCCCAGGTCAACTGGCCCAAGCTGAACCCCCGCCCCTGGGCCAACGATGGCTACAACGAGCACATTGCCAAGGCCCGCAAGGACTCGATGATCGGCTCCCTCGTCGCCAAGCACGAGCGCGGCCTCAGCACCGCCCGCTTCCTTAACGCAGAGGAGGGCAAGAAGAGGATCGAGTAAGGGGCGTTTGAAGGTTTTGCTTCTTCATTTTGCTTTGTATTCGCTGGAGAGAATAGCCTCTGCAGGAGGATCGCCCAACTATAGAGGGTATAATAAACGAGGATGACATGATGACTGACGGACGAGATGCATTCGCTTGACGTACTACTATCCTATTACCTGGACTTTCTCTACACAGCCACTACCCGGTACTTCCGCTCCTACGGCTTGAACTTCCACTGCGCCGGGTCAAAGATGATCTCAAAACTGGTGTGATCAAATGTGCCAATCGCGCAGGTCAGGTCATGGAAACCCTCGAGACCTGTAACGGGCAAATCTTGGACAGCATCCGCCTCCTCATGCAAGTTCCAGCCTCCAGCCGGCTTTCCCTCCCTAGTGAAGAAGACATCGATATTGATGCTGCCATCACCGCGCGGCGAGAAAGACATGCCAATACCATACGTCTTTCCAACCTCAAACGGCTCCGTAAAGTCCTTGCCGCCCCACCGGTCATTGATGTACTTGTGCCCATCATCGCCATGAACAGCAAGCGAACCGCGATGCCACCCCGGAAGGCGGAAGTTGGGATACGGCAGGGCCGTGAAGCCAAGAGCCAAATCAACCTCTGAAGCCTTGCTGTCCGGCAGGATGCGGACTTCGTAGTAAATCTTGAACGGCTGGCCGGTAGCGAGGGGTGAGTGAGCGGCGGCGGAGTAGAGGGGGGGGTAGCCGATTGTGCAGCTATCCCGAGACCCGGGGACAGTATCGCCCTTCCAGACGCCGGTGCGGACGGGGTCGAGGCCGCCGTGGTAGACTTGGGGCATCATGAGGGTGATGTCGTGCGCCTGGAGGGCTTGGAGGGCCTGGGGGGGAAGGTGCTGGGCAGGGATGAGGGGGTTTTGCTGGCACCAGGCCTCGCCAATGTTGGCTTCTTCTTCGCTGGCGTTGTTGGTCTGGGAGCGCTCGTGGCCGCTGAAGAGGGCGGGGGGAGGGGGGAAGAGGGTCGTGTCGGGGATGGCGGCTTGCCAGTTGTGTTGGGTCTTGCCGTCGGNGGGGGGCCGGAGGGAGGTCCGTAGTTGTCTGTGGGAGGAGGGCCGGGAGGGGGAGCGATCCAGTTGCTGGAGTCGCCTTGAGGAGGTGGCGGGCCGGGAGGGGGAGCGAAGTCGTCTTGTCCGCGGTGGCCGGGGGGAGGTCCGGAGGGAGCGCTGAAGTCCTGATGGCCGGGAGGAGGGCCAGAGGGCGCACTGAAATCCTGGTGACCCGGCGGCGGTCCGGGAGGCGCGCCATAGTTCTCCTGCTGATGACCCGGAGGCGGTCCCGATGGAGGCGCAAACCAATCATTCCCGGCCGGCTGAGGCTGGCCCTGAGGCGGCGGCGGACCGCTGGGAGGAGCGTAAGTCTGCTGCGCCTGATGACCGGGCGGGGGACTGCTCGGAGGAGCATAGGTTTGGTGACCCGGCGGCGGTCCAGCGGGAGGAGCGTAAGGGTTGTTGCTGTTCCAGTCGGGAGCAGGAGCGGGAGCCGATGACGAAGACTCTCCATTCTGTCGCGTCGAGGCAGCAGCGGCGGCGTACTTTTCATCGTCGGTCTGCTTCTTGTCGCCCTTTTTGCTCGTGCGGCTGCGGATGCTGCCGTTCTGCGACTGGCGCAGGGAGGCCGCCTGTGCGGGCCTTGGCGCGGGCATATCGTCCTTCTTGTCGTCGCCTCCGAAGCACATTGCGGCGGATGAGACAAGTGGTGGTGATGGTATGTGTGAGGTTGAAGATGGGCCTGTGCTTCTCTGGAGGGGAAGAAGAAACCAATTGGACGTCTGAGATGTGTTGGCAGGTCTCAGGCGTTCGCGAGGGATAATTGGGCAATAGGAAGGATGTTGGTGGAACAATGTGTTCGGGGAGATGAGAGTGCTTGGCTGACGACGCTTTATGAATCGAAACTGCCTGCGCCACACCTGACGTCCAGGCTGTGACAGTGAATCACGGCGGATGGGGAAGCTCGAGCTGCACGTGGTCCCACTGGCATGCTGCACTGCCCCCGCCTCCTGGGTTCCCCAGAACGCCCCGAGACCCCGCTCCAGAACTTGAAGACATCGACAATACTTGGAATGATGAGTGAGCTTCTCACGACATGGAATGAATGGAATGCGAATATTTATTTCCCAGGAATTTCTGATCCATAACTGCCACCAGAAGATCTGGACTTCTGTCTACTGAGGAACACGTGGATTCAACGACTCCTAGCTAGACTTTCTTGTACTGTCTGTCATCTTAGGCGCTAGATCGACCGCTAATTCAAAACGCCCAAGTAGCCGGGCGGAATGCAAGGCACCTTCCTTCCGGAGCATCACAGATAACGTCCCCAAACCAAGGCACTGCCATCACGGATGTTGTCCGAAAGGATGATGCCGCAGCACGTTGAGCACATGCTTTTGATGACCCGACTATATCGATATCAGGCCTGTCAGCCCTAGGACCGGTGCAATTGAGGTAGGTAGCTTGTTGTAGATCATGCTGGTCTGGGGAATCCATGACTGTGTTTGTCGATGCCGCTGCCCGCCTGTTCAAACACACTCACCAATGCTCCACTAATGTCCAGTGGCCAGGGCGTCTTGTTGCCCCACTATGACACCACCTGGCGTGGACTCAAGAACGACTTCCAGCCGTCACCTGCCACCAAGCTTCTCCCCTCAGCTCGAAAGCTCACGTCCTGTCCGACAAACGGCACCAGCCTCACCCCTTTCGATCTGCCCTGCCGCCATTCTTGCTATATAACTACGCCTTTACAAGCCTTGAGCCTCGAACCGAGCCGGCCATCTCCGATCCAGTCGAGAGACATGGCAAGAGGCTCCACGACAACGGCATCATGACAGACATGCTTAGTCGGAAAGAACAGCTGATGCCCCCATGGTCATATAACGCTTAGACAGGCTTCTCGCCGTTACCAAAGAAGCCTTCAACAAGAGTCAGTATTCTTCCGGCGAGCTCGTACGACCGAGGCTACTTACCGCACGTGCCGACGATGACGTTCCAGGTGTTTCCGGGGGAGAACTCCTGACCATGGGACCAATGCTCCTCAATGTTGCATCCCTTGCCAGGGGGGCAGACCCAGGGAAGCTTGATCCAGTTGCAAGCCAGCCTGACGGTGTCGGCCATCCTGGCAACGTCGGTACAGTTAACAGTGATGTCGTAGGTGTTGTCGTTGCAGAGGCCGACGGCGGCACTCCTGACGCACTGGGTGCGAATGCAGGTACGGGCTCTGGCAGAGCACCTGTTTCCGTTGACCTTGCGCAGGTTGATAATGCAGTCGTTAACATAGGCGACATCGGCCCTGCCAAACCTGGAGTCACAGTTGCCCTTCTTGAAGGTTGTCAGTCAAGGAGGGACTTCGTAGCGTGGATCTACTCACAAGGCGCTTCGCGAGGGTGGCCCGGACCTCCACGGACGGGTTGGCGGAAGATTCAACGGGCGTTGCTTCATTGGGCTCGTCCAACCAAATGGAGAAATCGGGGTGGTCCTTCTTGATTCTCGCCTCGATGTCCTAATCACACAAAGTCAGAAGGCGACAATGCAGCAGTTTTGTTCCACGTACATCGAGATCAGCGCCCCAGACTTTGACGACGGGACCGCCTGGAGTGACGCTGCCCTCCCAGCCGATTTCATCAAGAGGAAGAGGAAGCCCAAATTCAGCACGAGGACTGAGGGCGGCGCCGGCGGCAGCAGCAGCCAGGCTCAGGAAGACGGTGATGTGCTTCATGTCGAAAAAGGTGATGGGAGAGAGTTTGGAGGAGTCTTGGGGGCTGAAGAGTAACCTGTCCTGGAGCAAAGTTGACACACCGAACCGCACTTCTCCAGCCTCTTTATACTCGTAGAAGTTCTCGCCAAGTCAGTGTTCTCAATCTCCGCTGGTTCGACACTACCTTACCTTGTACAGAATTGTCGGGCCACTGATCCAGGAAGACTCATGCATGCGGTGTGATGCGCGCTTAAAATTGGTTCTTTTGTAATGTTTCTGCATGTATTTACTGTCCACCCAGGTATTTTCGTGGGACTTGGGCAAATGGTTCCAGTCACATTGTAGTAAATACGAGGCATAATGCGTGCAAAAGTTCTTCCACTGAGGAGTGGACCTCGGTTGCCTGTATGCCAAGATGGTCGGCACGGAGACACGTAATGTCTCTTCAACAAAAGTCCCAGTCGCTTGCCTAATAGGCAGGTGTCTGCCTACACGTCACGCGACATTACACCACACCCTCGCTCGATTCCATGCTCTCCACGCCCTCCACCTGCGACTCTATATATCGCCCAACCTCATTCAGACTTCCGCCCNCCCGCCCGCCCGCCCGCCCTCCCGCCATGGCGTTGCTCGAGAAGTACTGCACTGATAAGAATGCCAGGCAGATGGTCTACTCGGACCTCTTCTGGTATAACGAGAAGCACCCACTCCAACCACACATTGCCGTCTGCCTGTACACAAACGCCAGAGAACTGCGAGCGGTGATTGAAGAGAACAAAAAAAACATCAACTGGTGCAGCGGAAGATGGGGCACCCCTCTCCACGTCGCCGTGGCCTGCGACTTTGTTGAGGCTGTCGAGTTGCTGCTCGACGCCGGCGCTGATGACTTGGTACAGCGCGGTCTCCAAGAAGACGACACAGCCTGGATGCTGGCGGCGAAGCTCGGCCGAAGAGAAATTCTTCGTCGATTCTGGTCGCGGATTCCGGAGCCTCCAGGCACGCTGAATCCACGTCTCAGACCTGTGGGCACGCACTTTGACGGGGACTCAAAGGTCATCTGCCTCTGTGACGCGGCGCGGCACGGCCAGGCGGCTACGGTCCGCGACATACTTGACTGGAAGCAGGACTGGGACATGAGCAGTTTGTCCTCGGCCATGGTAGCAGCGGCCGCAGAGTGGCAAGATGAAGTCGTGGCAGTGCTCCTCTCGCGGGTCACTTTTCCCACCGAGAAGCTGAATATATTCCTTCGCGCCGCCTGTGCGCTCAAGCCCTTACGCCCGGGCGCGTACCAAACAGAAAATTACCTGGGCTTCGACGGCGTCCGACAGGAGCAGCAGGTTGCCCGAATCATGCGTGCCGGGGCAGAGTTTGACGTCCCGCGGGCCTGGTCACCGACCAAGCTCTGTCTCGTTCACTTCACTGCCAGTATTGTATTTCTGATCGGCGCCCTGAAAGGACTCCTCGACAACGGCGCCGACCCGAACCTCCCCGATCCAGTACATGGTATGACGGCGCTGCATGGTGTCGCCTGGCCGGTCCGCCAGGGTGAGCTGGGATCCTACACCAACCGACACAATTACACCGCCGCTCGTCTCCTGCTCGAGCACGGCGCCGACGTCTTTCGGCCGGATAACCGGGGAAACACGCCTCTGCATTATGCTGCCGCCGGGGCAGATATGCATCTCTTGTCCATGTACGCCACTGCCGTCGGGCTAAGCATCACCGAGATGGTGGCCGGGAGACGAAACCACGTCGGCGAGACGGTCCTTCATTGGGCCGCCGTGGGCGGCAAGGCGGACATTCTGGAGTACCTTCTGTCTCAGGACTCACAAGATGCGGAAAATGAAGACTCTGGCAGTTGTATCAGAAACCTGAACTTGCCAAACAATCACGGGTGGACGCCCCTTATGTGTGCCGCTGTCGGGGATGGTCACCATACTCGCACAGCGCGGGATGCCGTCCGGGCCGTCGAGTTGTTGCTTGACCACGGCGCTGACCCAGACGTCACCACCGCCGATGGATTGAATGTCCTTCACGCGCTGTCCAGACATCTGGATACGGATCCCGACAGCGCGCTCAGCCGGGTCACGGAGCGGTTGCTGCGTTCCATGTCCGGGGCAAACGACAAGATCCAAGCAAGAGCTATTCCCCATGCCGATATTGGCAGGAGGTGGCAGGTTCTGTCACCTTTCCACGGAGAGATTTGCTTCGAAGGCTGCTGGTCTTCGCAAAACGACCCTTGGACGATATATCAACATGATGACCGGGAGACTGCTCACGAGGCCGGGACGCCTCTGCACTGGGCGGCTAGGAATGGTGGATTGGGGGTGGCGAGGGCACTCCTCGCCGCTGGGGCTGATTACCGGGCCAAGGACGAAGGGGGCGATTTGTGCGTCCAGTTGGCGTACAAGGCCAGGGGAAAGCTGCCGGACGAGGCGGTCCACGGGTTCATCCGGCTGATCAGGGAGCAGAATCTACATGGGGGACGCACGGAAGAGACACCGGGGAGGCTTAGTTGCTCAGGTATCAGCGATACTCCTGCTGGGTATTACTTTGATGCAAGGTAAGGCTGAATTCGGCCACGGAGACCGAGCTGTACTGTCTGACTTGATTGATGCTGGTGGGATTTTCTATCCTGACTACACTGCTCTGGATTACAAATATGGTGGACGCAAATGCGTGTAAGTCTGTGGCAAGTACAACAGGAGAACGTGGGCTCGGCCGTGTATTTCAGCGGCGGCAAAGAGGCTGTGACCACGATGCTCATCAGGATCACGGCCCGATAATTTCAGAAGTCAGTGTATTATAATTATGCCTCGTATTGTGGAAATACTGGATTTGCCAACAATGAGGAACTATTCCTTCTCCACTCCCACACGGCTCGACTTGGCAGCCAGCTGTTGATGACCCTGAACCACAGGCACGCCGTCATAACTGTCCATTTCCGCATGCCGAGCCTGGAGATCGCGGTCCAAGGAGTCACGGGTGCAAAGGTACGACGCCCTGCCTCCAACGAACCAGAAGACTGTCGAGAACACCAGCATGACGCCGAAAACCACGATAGCATAGTTCATGTCGCTTCCGGTAGGATTCGGGCTTTCAGGGAAGAAGAAGAAGATCGTCGTGATGATACAGTAGATGATGGAGACGTAGTTCGCAACCGGGCCAAACTTTCCCAGAGTGAAGGCTCTCGGAGGTAGTTTCTCTCGGCCGACGGCGAGAAGAACGGCGATTGGAAGGGCGTACGATATTGTGAGGGCGATGGTGGATACTGCGAGAACGGCGCTCAACACCGTGCTGGAGAAAGTGTAGAGTACTCCAATAAGGCAGACAATAACGCATTGCAGCCAAAGGGCCCGCGCGGGCACCTTCCAAGTCGGATCAACGTGTCCGAAGTACGAGCTGAAAGGCAGGCCGCCGTCCCGTGCGAAGCCCCAGGTCAGTCTGGAGGAAGAAGTCATGACACTGACGCCCTGACCGAAACCGTTCAACAGGAAAAGGGCGACCAGAACAGCACCTCCGATAAGGCCCAGGGAGTCGTCGAGGATCTGGATAAACGGGAAACCGGATGGTGCTCCCAGAACCGTGTCAAGATCCTGGATGGAGAACAGGGCTGCCATCATGAAGATGAACCCGGAGATTGCACCGCCAATGACGGCGAGGTACATGGCCCTGGGAGCATTCACCCGGGGCTGGGGAATTTCCTCCACCATGTGAATGACGGCGTCGAATGCAGTGAGACCTGAGTAAAATGAAGTCAGCGAATGGTTCGAACTAGCCAAGAGCCCGGGGAAAAGTTGAAGGGAACATACCATATGCTGACTGAACAAGACCGACAAACCACGTCACCCCATCCGACCAGCCAGTCTGGTTGATCCAGGCTCCGAAAACGAAAGATGCTGGCTGGAAGCTGAGCTCCGGTTTGGTGCCAACCGCGATAAGCATAGCCATGCTGATGGCCACGAAGAGTCCGACGAAGCCTGCCATGACGATGTAGTTGAACAAGGGCAGGGTCTTGTCACTACGGCAGGCAACCAGGTTGAAGGCGTTGAAGAAGAGGGTGATGCCGAGATAGACGAGGAATAACGTCCACCCCTGGCCGATTCCTGGCCACTCGGGGTCGAACATGACCTTCATAGATAGAAGAAGCTCTGTCATGAAGGCATTCTGCGAGGCCGTCAAAGCCCACCAGCCGAACGTGTTGGTCCAGGCGCAGATATAGCTGACGAGACGGCCCGTCTGGGTATCCCAGAGACGAGAGATCCAGTAAGCTTGTCCCAGGGCAGTCGGCATGCTGCTGCACATCTCGCCCAACGACACCGCGATACAGACGTTGCAAAAGAGAACGAGGAGGAGGCCCCAAAAGATGCTGATGGGACCTCCTGTTGAAAGTGCCGCCTCCATGTTCTGTGCGAAGACGGCCCATGTACCGAGGACGCAGAAAGCCAAGGCCAGCATGCTCCAGAGGCTGAACTTGCGGGTGAGGGCCTGGGAGTGGCCAAAGTCGGCTAGGTCTTGGGCATCGATATCGCCCTGCGTGCGACCCTCGGCCTTGGCGGAACCCGCGGCGGTGGCATCCATTGTGAAGGAAGGATTGAGGCTGGCCTCGGAGTAATGAATGGATCAGAGTAGTAGTTTGGCCTTGGAGTAACGGTTTACTCCCGAAGATCAAGGGTTGCGTAAAGGCGATGAAGCAATGGTGCTCTGTCGACCGTGCAGATGAGAACAGTCGGGATTGTTGTCATTCTCAAGGATGATTCTGGAATCAATGTCTGTGAAGTTGGGGAAGATGAGTGCCATATATGATGGCAACGAGCTGACAGGCGCTCGTCCACACCTCGAGCTTCCCCAAGACGTCCCCCAACCACGTCAGGCTCCCGATAAGACGCCTGTCCGGGCAGCGGGCAACGTGGAGGTTCCCGGTGTGCCCCGGACCGGGACCACATGGTGGCATGGCATGGGCACTAGAACGAACACTGGTTAGCCTGGAGATAAGCTATCGCGGGGTAGAGCAGGAAATTGAAGTCACCGATACCGCGATGGACGAATGGGGTAAAATAACCGCAACACTCGAATATCTCCGCCGCCCTAGGCCTATCCAGGTATTAATTCCACCGCGATCGACCAGGGGGGGCCAGGTTTTGATGATTGCCAACTGCCGAATCATCCGCCAGTGGTCACCCGCTCCGTCAGTTGAGGGCATCATCACGACCTGGGACGTATCTGGTAAGTCGGGATTGCCAAGGGCTACCAGCTCTCCGGCTTATAAGATGTATCCAATATGTGATGTAGGTGGCCATCACTGTAAGTTGAGTGCACGTTCAAGCCTCCTCGTCAACAAGAGAATTTGTCATGACTCTTCTCAGCTCCTTGTGCCTTCTTCTGGCCATCTCATCTCTCCCTTCCCGTGCGGCCCCTAGCAAACATGTGGCAGACACGGTGTTTCGTAATGGTTCCATCTACACCCTCGACGACCGTTCCTCCAAGTACCAGGCCATGGCAATCAAGGAAGGGCGAATCACCTTCCTGGGTAAAGATGGATGCGTCAAACCCTTTATCGGCCCTGAAACGACTGTTTTTGACCTCGAGGGCCGCATGGCCATGCCAGGGTGAGTGACAGGGAGCTCCCTCACGCATGACACTGGAGATAAAGACTGACTCTGAATCTCTGTTTAGGCTGATCGACGCCCACATGCATGTCGTTCGAGGCGGCGCCAACCTCCTCAAGTGCAACTTGAACTACCAACCCCTGGGACTCAAAGACGTCGTTGCACACATCCAAGGCTGTCTCGATGCAGACACGGACAAGACCAGCAATGACTGGCTCGAGGTTGTTGCACTGGACTGGTACAAGCTAAACGAAGACTCTGGCGGCGTCACGAAGAAGGAGCTGGACAGCCTCAAAACGGACCGGCCGATCCTCGCTGTGGCTGCCGATAACCACAGCTTCTGGGTTAACTCGGCTGCACTGACGGCATCTCAAATCACTGCCTCTACCCCCAACCCCCCTGGAGGCGTCGTTGAGCGTCTCCCGGGAAGCCAGGAGCCGTCTGGTGTTCTCCAGGACAATGCTTCCGGCTTGCTCTCCGGTCCTAACCCGCCAACGGCAGAGGACAATGTCGAGTTTGCCAAGGCGGCGTTGAAGCTGCTGCGTGAACAGGGCGTCACTTCATTCCAGGATGCCAATTCTGGAACGTCTATTGCCGAGACCTTCGCAACTGTCCAGAAAGAAGGCGGCCTCAGTGCGCGTGGATGGTTCGACTGGGGCATCGACGCGCCCAACTCAACAGCTGGGGCTGGCCCGCTTGTGGACCAGGTCGAGAAGAGCCTTGCCCAGTGGAATGACCCGGCTGAGTTGGGTCCCATTCCCGTGCTCAAATGGCAAGCCGTCAAGATTTACGTCGACGGCGTTATTCTGTACCCGGCGAACACGGGCGCGATGATCGAGCCGTACTTCCTCCCCGTGGGAAACACCTCGACCTGGGCGCCCGACCCCAAGTCACAACCGGACCCGTACTGGTCGACAGAGGTCCTCAGTGCAATGCTCGAGGAGCTCATCCTGAAGAACATTGACGCACAGATCCACGTCGACGGTGATCTTGCCGTCCGCGTGGCGCTCGACTCGCTTCAAAATTTCCGTGAGCAACACGGCGACAACTTCAACTACAGGATCGGACTGGCTCACAACGAGGTGACGGATCCAAGCGACTGGGCTCGCTTCGCGGAACTCAAGGCAGACCCAATCATGCAGTTCCAGTGGTCTCAGGCCAGTTCGGTCTGGATCCCCAACACCCTCGACAGCATGGGCCCGGTCCGCTCTCAGCACCTCGAAGCGTTTGGAGACATTGCCAAATTTGGTAGACCTGTCGTCTACGGCAGTGACTGGCCGGTAAGTTTGATTTCTGAAAATTAGCAAGATCCGCCCGAGACGACTGCTAATTTTCGATGCCCAGATTGACCCTCTCGACGAGTGGTTGGCTATCAAAGCCGGTGTGACACGCTCCGGTGATCCCAAGAACCCAAATTCCCCCGCCTCCGCCGGTGCCCCGTACGACGGCGCCGGTTTGCCGGGCTCGAAGCTCACGCGAGACCAAGCCATACGAGCCATTACCATCGAAGCCGCCCGCTTTCTCCGCGCTGACAAGCACATTGGCTCCCTCGAGGTGGGCAAGCTGGCTGACATGGTTGTTCTGGAGTCCAACTACTTCGAGGTCCCTGAGGAGGAGATTGCGCGACAGAAGACCCTGTTGACCATGGTGGGCGGTGATATCATGTTCATCGCCGACGGCGTCGACTTTGGAAATGGTGCTGTGCCAAAGTTCCCGAACAACGGGACGCTGGACCACAGGATGGAGACGAAGAGCGTTGGGGGTATTCAGGGGCGATCACTGTCTCAAGAGGGCGTGGAGGCGGTTCAGCAGCTTTCGGTCCGCAACGCATGTGTTCATGGGGTCCGGCATTAGCACAGGTAGATACCTTACATGTACATGTAAATACCGGAAAACTGAATTCTTCTCATCAATCGCCTTGATATATTTCCCATCCACTGAGTCTCGATGTTCGCCAGTGTCAGGTCGAGCTTGTTTAGCCGTGCTGGTCATGGAACCTTGGGAGTGTCCCACCCCCTTTTTAGCCCCTTTTCAGTGGAAAGCCGCCAGCCATCGGCCGCCGGCCTCGAAGACGGCCATTTCAAGGGGTGTCTCTTATCACGCTTAACGAGGCCAGAAAACGATGAGGAGAGTGCCAGATACCAAGAGTCATGGGTTCCTTGCCATCAACTTATCGCGTGGCGGAAGCACCCCAGATGCCAAGACGGCCAAAGTCCGGGGGCGGCGCCCGTCGATGTCCGGCCGGCCGCCGGCGATCCGCCCCCGCAAGCTGCGGTAATATTTCCTTTTTGGGCGTCCATCGTAAGACTCGATGTTTTGTCGGAATTACGTACGAAAATGCCCCTGGCGACACCACCGGCCCGGTCTCTGGAGGTGCTGCTATCGGCCGGGACTAATTGGTCGCACGGCGTATGAATAAAGTGAAGATGCCTTTGCAGCGGCATCTTCCTGCCATGCGTCTGGTCTCATCAGTTGATTCGGCATTGCAGCAAGAGATTGACCTCGCTCATCAACATGGCTCATCGCGCACAACATCCACTCTCATCTCTCACCCTGGCGGAGACCAGCCGGGCAAGAGATGTCATTCTTCGCTCGTCACCTTCTGAGGTCATCCAATTCCGTATGATCTTCCGAGAAGAGCCGGAGAAAGCACTCCTCGTCCCATTCCTGGACCTTGAACACTCGGGAAAACTGCTGCCTGACTCTCCCCGGCCTCCCCGTCTGGCGTCTGTCCACTACGTTCGCGCTCACCAGGCGCCGGACCGAAAGGCGGATGAGATCGAGGCGATTGTCAATTTGGATCGAGGCCAGGTGGTGAAGAAAAAGGTCGTGGGGACGGAATTCCTTGCCGGCCTCAGCACGTCCGTGCCTCTACCCCCCTTACTTTTCACAGAGCTGGGGAACGAGCTGACGATTGGCAGATGGGAGTTTGATATTCTGGTGGACAAGTGCAAGAACTCCAAGCTGTTCCAAGACAGGATCGCCCAGTTCACACTACCCGAAGGATTCGACGTGGTCATCGAGCCATGGCCCTACGGCGGCATGGACCAGCCAGGAAACGTCCGACGGTATTTCCAGGGCCTGGTGTACGCCATCGATACCCGGAGCAAGAACCCAGACTCCAACTTTTACGCGTATCCCCTTCCTGTCATCCCAGTGATGGACTTTGAGAAGCGCGAGATTGTTCGTATCGACGAACTCGCCACGGGCGGCGCGGGTGATGCCCTCATCCCGCTGGCGCCGCGCACGGGTTCAATCCTTGACCATTGCGCGCCTGCCGAGTACGTCCCCGAGCTACTGCCGAGGGGCACCCGAAAAGATCTGAAGCCGTTGAGCGTCATCCAGCCCGAGGGTCCCAGCTTCGCCGTCACGGACGAGAGTCTCATTGAGTGGCAGAAGTGGCGCTTCAGGGTGAGCTTCAACCCGCGGGAGGGTGCCGTCATTCACGACGTTCATTTCGACGGACGGAGTGTGCTGTACCGTCTTTCTATCAGTGAAATGGTATGTATTGCTCCGATTCATAGCATTCCGGGACTCGTCTAACCTTCGCAGACCGTCCCGTACGCGGATCCTCGCCCGCCTTTCCAGCGAAAACAGGCTTTCGACTTTGGAGATGGCGGCATCGGACATGCGGTGAACAGTCTTGACCTGGGATGTGACTGCCTGGGCGTCATCAAGGTAGGAACTCCGCAATGCCCGCAAATCTTGAGCACCCTCTGACCAACGGCAGTATTTTGATGGCGTGCTGGTCGACCACGAGGGAGCTCCGAACAAGGCTTCGCGGGTTATCTGCCTTCATGAGCAGGACAATGGCATTGGCTGGAAGCATACCAACTGGCGAACAGGCAGGGCGGTCACCGTCCGTCGCCGCGAACTCGTTGTTCAGTTCATCATCACCTTAGCCAACTACGAGTACATCTTCAACGTATGTCCTCTCCGTTCTCCTACCTCTCTGAGGAGATCATTCTCTAACATCCTGAAGTACAAGTTGGATCAGGCGGGAGGTATTAACGTCGAAACTAGGGCGACGGGTATCGTGTCCGTGGTCAATATTGACGCTGGAAAGACAGCGCCATGGGGCACGGTAGTGAACCCCGGAGCGCTCGCCCAGAACCACCAGCACATCTTCTGCGTACGCATCGACCCCGCCGTCGATGGGCATCAGAATACCGTCGTCCAGAACGACTCCCTACCTATGCGAATGGATGCCCGCACCAATCCATTCGGCAATCTCTACGAAGTCAGAGACACTCCGCTGCTGACCTCGACCGGGGTCAACGCCTGTCCCGACACCAACCGCATCTTCAAGATCCAGAACCTCGACAAGAAGAACCCCGTCTCTGGCCGCCCGGTCGGCTACAAGATCAACCCTCCACCAACTCAGAGGATCCTTGCAGACCCAGCGAGTACGCAGGCCCGACGGGCTTACTTTGCCAAACACCACCTCTGGGTGACAAAGTATCGTGATGGCGAGCTGTATGCTGCGGGAGACTATCCCCTCTCCAGCAAGGAGGAGGCAGGTGGCGTGGCAGACATGGTAGCCCGTAACGACGACCTGTTGCAGAAAGATGTGGTGCTTTGGAGCTGCTTTGGCTTGACGCACAACCCGAGAGTGGAGGACTGGCCGGTCATGTGAGTTTCCTTGACTTCCGTGGTGTCATTGACGATGTGACTGACAAAATCTAGGCCCGTCGAGATCATGGAGCTGCACATATCCCCAGTGGACTTCTTCACGGAGAACCCCGCCATTGACGTTCCGAGTAGCAAGAATAACGAGTCGAAACTGACGAATGGGTGCTGTGCTCAGCCGAAGCTGTAGACGTTGTCTGAAAACCGGAGTGCATGAGGCCGGGGCCCATTCGTTTCTGCATCGCCAGAGAAAGATGGCTTGGTCAAATAGATGGATACCGAGATACAAGTCTTGATGTACAATTTTACAAAGCTTCGTTGGACGCTCCACTGTTAAAGCAGGCATCGACTCATAAAGTGAGAGTAACAAGTTAGAACAGGCAGCTGATTCGGTAACATGGATCAACTGCAAACGACAAGTTAGGTACGGCTCTCGGTGAAGAGGGGGGACAGGATTCATGCCACTGACCTTGAGCAACCCAGTTTGGCCACGGCAGTCCAGGCTCGAGGTCCCTGATTTCCCAAATATGATGCAGTGCACCAACGAGGTCGCCTCGAATGTAAGTCACTCCTCCGGGTTCCCGAAGTCGGTCGACAATAGTGTCTCTCATCTGCTGTTCCACAGCCTCGCATCCTGCGATAAAGAGGGGGAATACGAGGGCAAAACCGACCCGCGAGTCGGTGGGAATCTTTGCGACCTCGTCCGTAACTATCTGCGTCTGCCGCCGGATGAAAGGAGCGGTGGCTGGGAGACCACGGAGCCGCGCGTAGAGCAGTATGGCTCCAGCAGCGTACATGGATGCGTTGAGTGCAATCACCGCGGCCGGGTCGCCGCTGCCGAGAACCGAGTTGGAGGCGGCGTTCATGTCGCAGTCTTGGGCATGTAGAAGCAGGTCCTCTGCTTCGTCAACCCTGGTGGTCCAGGACGGGTCGGGCAGGGCATTGGTGTCCTGGAGCTGCAGTAGCTGTGTTTCCAGCAGTGCTCCTATCCGAAGTAGAGGGTTCACCAGGCGCGGCGAGAAGGAGTAGATGGGATGGCTGACCCAGTGTTGGAAGGCGGTCGAGTAGTTCTTCTTGATCTCGATCTCGTCCATCTCGATCATGCGGCACAGCTCGGTGCCAAGTGAGACGCTCGGCTGGTGAAGAGAGCACAAGGTCGATATGATGGACCATCGACACTCGGTCAGAGGTATCTCCTGAAAGGGCGTGCTGGCTTCTGAAATTGTTTTCGGCCTGGACAGGTACTGGAGAACGAGACGCGCTGCGAGGGTCTGATAGTCGTGGCGTTCGGTGCCAAAGTACTGTAGCAGCGTGGCCGAGCTGATCATGGATAGCAATGTGGCGTCATTCGTCCCCTGTGTGACCTGAGCGCTGAGTGCCCGTGAGGCTTCCGAGCCAGCGATGCGCCTTGTCCTCGCAAAGTCATCCCGTCCATGACGGAGTTCGTATTGCGCTGCAGCAAAGCAGAAGATGGCACTACGTAAGGCGTCGTTTGACAGCGCCATCTGCGGCAAGGTTGTGATGTAGGGATGCTGGAAGTCGTAGTAGTGCCCGACGTCGTCCCAGTCGAGACACAGAAAGTCTGCTTCAGCAATGGTGAGGAAGTACTGCCAGAGGAAACGACGGTCGGAAGAGACCAGCATGTCGGCCGGCCAAGGCATCGGGCAATAGAGTTGATCTAATGGAAGGTCGGGGAGTGCACCGAGTACGGCGCTCCCGCCAAGGTCCCTCATCGAGACCAATAGCTCCGCCGCGTCAGGAAAGACGTCGAGATTCGAGGTGAGTTCCAGCACTTCGGGGTCGAAGTTGGGAGAGAGAAGGGCTATCGTAGCCGAATCATCGATGTCTTCAACGTTTTCATCGTCGTCGTCGCGACCAATGGTCATCGCAGACTGTCCAGAACGATCGAATGCGCCCGCGGAGGTGCATTCGGGGGCCAGAAAGCTGCTGACGCCGCAGGGTGATGGCTCCCCTGGCAGAGTCGGAACCGTCTGGGCCGAACAACTCGGCATGTCTGGGACTGTATCGCATGCTGGCAAAGGAGGTGCTGGCACCGAAGCCTGAGATGGAGGTGGCCTAGCAAGTGACCTTGTCGATGAAGACTGGGAGGCCGGGCTTTCTGGACCAGCCGTAGCTTGCCTTGCACTGAACTTGGAGAGCGTAGACAGCTTGAATGTCTGTAGCTCGCATGTCTGCCCGTGCTTCAGGCACTGCGAGCATTGCGGCTGCTTGTGATCACACTGTGCACAGCTGTCAACATCCATCCGCCTTAGGTGTCGCGAATGGCAAAGGGACGTACTTTTCGCTTCTTCCGGGCACACTGCAAGCAGGCACCTCGCAGGCGTCGCCTTTGCATCAGGGTCGAGCGTTATCCGTGCGGTCGGCATGGGCTTCTCATCGCCGAGAGGGGATGAAGGAGGAGGAATGGGGTTGGACATGTGGATGTCGATGCTGTCACCGGCCCGGTCGCTATCAGTCCCGAATCTTAGCGTGATTATGCCTTGCTTGCCCCTTATCAGTCAGGAGATAGTGCCGTGCGCATCCCAGCAGCAACGAATAGCATGACGGCCAGCGAACCCCAGTGCTGTATTCTTTTGTCGACATCATTCAAGCACGCCGATGATACCTCTAGTGTGAGCTCCGTACGAGCTTGGTTCAGTGCTCCGAGCTGCGTGCCACCTGCACCGGGTCAATTGCTCTCGCTCTAGTCACAGCCGTTCAGGGGAACAGAGCTGCCGCCGAGTTTGGCGTCATCTACAACCTGGACCTGCATCTGGCCAACGGTACGACCATCCTCCGCCCAGTTGCGATTGTCAACCATCTCAAGATCACCAGGGCGCGGCCGCACTTGTTCCAGTTCTTCCAGGGAGAGAGGGCTGTACCGGTGAAGATTAGGGAAGGCCGTCTTCATTTTCAACCCGACAGGGACCTCGCACCCCGAGCCATGGGCGCAATGGTCTCCGAGTTGGCGTCACTTCTATCCACAAAGCCAAATCGTTCATAGAGTGGAATCCCATCCTTGCTCGCGTCCACAAATGCTCCAACTCCATTCTCGTCCGCGAGATCGCATCCCCATTGAACAAGCGTCGACCCGCAGCCGCGGCGCTGGTAGTCAGGGTGTACCACCAGAGTAGCAAGATCTAGATTCTGTTAGACACATGGCCAGCAAGGTGAAACTCCACCTGAGAACTCTTACAATAATGCTTCTGCGATCCCATCACGCGAACCCGACCATTCTCAAGCGTCATCATGTGCTTGTCAATGAGCTTGGCAGGCGTCTCCTCGTGCCAGGGGGGATAGCGAGCTCCTCTCTCCTCCGGCATGGAGAGGTCCCATTTCGCCCATGCCGCTATTCGCGAACGTCCTTGAGCATCGAGAGTTGCCGGGTCGACCATCTTGACGTAGCGTTGAAATGGTTTGTTGGCGAGGTCATTGCTGTGGGCTCCTTCCCACCAGGCGCGGAGACCTGGCGTGTCGGGCCAGAACTTCAGGAGCGACGAGTCGGCGAAAGCTGCATACCAAAGCTCGACCAAGGTGGGAACATCCTCCAGGAGCGCGGGCTCTACTCTCAATCTGGAGCTGGCAGACATTATCGGGGGTCTTGTCGCTGATGTTGCGAGGGAATACCGTGGTTCTGTCCGTTTCGGTGTCCGGATTCATTTTGTTTCTGTTGTGGTCGAGGTTTGGGTCGGTGAGTGGGATCACGAACATCAAACCCCGCAGCTCGTGGTACTTTGGTGGAGTGACGCTTGGGCACTTGAGGAAGGTCAAATAAACTGGAGAAGCCGATGTGGAGGTGTTGCTGACGACCACCGGTGAGTGATCGTGGCCATGTCTGGTGATTGCGTCGACAAGTGTTGATGGACGGACAGTCCAGCATGTCCATGTCCTTGCTTTTGTCGAAGATCTTCTCCCAGTCGCCATCAGAAGGCCCTTGACGTCAGCACGCAGATGAACCGTGACTATTTCGCCCCGTAGCGCAAAGTACAAGCCGAGTGCGATGATGAAGTGGCGGGAGGCGTTCATCCATGCAGGAGCAGCGTCGTCCAGGTCCACCTCGTCCTTGTTGACAGCACCGATGGCCTACTGCGGCAGTGTAGATGACGACGTTCTCGAAACGAAATTTGACGCGAAAATGTCCTGCGCTGGGAGCCGCATCGATGCCGATGCCTTTGGCGGCGTCCATCGGATCTGTAGTGATACTCTCTGGGAGCAAGATACACTTGGACAGTCGTATCGCCATCCATCCCCCAGCGATGGCCGCGGCGCTGTGATCGTCGAATGGCTCGGGATCGAAAGGTTCCAAGAGAGGCGGGAAAGATGTCGAAGATGCGGTGGGCACAGACGTATTGTACGACCTTTTTCTCCGTCCATCACAAGGAAAACCCAACGGCTGGCCTCAGGGCCTGAGGGAGGCAAGACGACACCTGCCCATTGTGAGCCGAGGCGGTGCTGCTCCTGCTATCATGTCGTGGGGCAAGGTACATGTGACGAATTGGCTTCAGTGGCGTGAGAAATGCCCGAATTTGGTGCAAGTTGCATCGATAAGGACGGGGATTTGCGCCGGAGGACTTGGATTGTCGATTCCTGGGATGTTCGTTGAGTTGAGAATTCGGGTGGTTGAGACGCGAGAGAGGTCGACCCCCGCCGTCAAGTTTGACTGCCTGACCTGATGAGTCAGCAGCGGGACAGACCTCGATTTCCAGCCCGTGAACGTCCGCCCGCCTACCAAACCCTCCTTCTTGACGAACAAACCATCAGGGTGACTGCCATCGCAGACCCAGATTCCGACCGATCAAAGACGATTCCTCAATACACCTCCGCGATCCCCGAGCAATATACTTCTACTGCAGCGATCGAGAGCCTTCTGGCAGATGACAACACCGGACTTTCGAAGCTAGCACAGCGATCCGCACGGCAGCAGTCGAGGCAGGCGACGTCGCGGCCAGAGACCACAATCACATATCGCACACTGCACAACATGTCGGGATACAGAGCCAACGATTCAACAAGATGACTATGGAGTCTTGTCGTTCATGACGTTCTCCCGTCCGCGTCGAACACCAGGCACACAGCAAGCTGCACGGCAGAGCCGCCGACATGCGCTGCCTCCACATCCAGCACAGAAATACACCGCTGAAGACATCGGCTATGCAACACGGTAGTCGAAAGCGCAAGCTTGGCTGCTCATAATGGATAAGAGGGTCTTCCTACCTGCTATTGAGGTGGACTCCCAGCCGAAGGGCCAGGAGACCATGATCGTGAGGTCACCCCCCCAGGCTTGCCGTTCACTTTGATTGGGATTTCGCATGCCGACGTCAAGCGGCGTGTCAAGTGAACGAGCTTTGCTTTCTCTCCGGCTTGCAAGCTCATGCTCTGGCACGAGGTGGCCCGATGTCCCCCAACGTCGCCGCCGGGATGGCCTTAAACTTGGGTGTGTTTTGCCCTATAAAGGAGCCTACAATTTCTCGCCCAACAGGCCGCATCGTTGAGCCCGTGTGCGGCATTTAGATCCGTGTGGCCCGCGGTGCATGCCCCACGGTGGACTGGTCTGATGATCATCAGGAGAACTGACACGTCCCGCAGACACCGATTTCAAATCAGGATCAAGCTCTGGGGTGGCTGCATGGCGTTATCTTGGCATGGTGCCATGCACACCAGGACTCTGCCGGCCGGATAAGGATGCGATCAGGGGGGGGGCGCATCAACAAACACCGAGGCCTACACGATGCCCCATTCGTCGCCTGTGTAAGGCTGATTGACGTCTAAAGACTCCAGCGCGCAGCTCGAATTCATGTACTCACTTCTCCGGTACGCCAGCCCCGCGGACTTCGCTGCCACGTCGACCCCAGGTCAAGCCGTGTCGTCCAACATCGATAAGAGGGCGGCATCCCAGTATGATCCGACCTCGCCGGATAAGGTGTGGAACAGTATGGATTTTCACAACACCGTATACTAAACAGGCAGGAGATGTGATCCTCTGGACCAAGACGGTCACGGTCGCAGCGGACGTGTTCAAGTTCAAGTCCGACAGGACATCACGGGTGATGCGCCGTGCTGGGGCGATGCTACCTCAGACAGGGGCTCACCCCATGACAGACCTTCTTCCAGCGGGGTCATCAAGTGAAGATGCATGCCACGGACCCCGGAGATAGCATCGACACACTGAAGAACAAGGGCTCATCCTCTTCTTCAAAAGCTTCATTGATGGCATTGCATCAAAACCTCCACTCCCCATATCTGGACACCCGAGATTGGAAAGTCGACCATCAGTATACAGGATTGACCCCGCGTTGGCGCTATCACGAAACCCGAATACCGCACAAGGTGCTGGCTCCGCCCATGCGACAGCGTTGCGGTGGTTGTCGATGGGCCGCCGAAAGAGGCAGGAGACCGCATTTTACCTGCAGAACCCAAGCATTCGACCCGCTGGAAACCTCGTGTTCGCAAGTCGCGATGCATTAGTCTCAGCGGTTGAAGGATTGGGATATTCTGGATGTTACTCTGGGCGACGATATAAGTCGGGTGATGTCTGTCGAGATACTGCGACTCAGCTTTCAATTGCACGTCAACCACAAGCCGCCTAGCGATATCCGCTTCTTCAATGCGTATCGCCACAACCTTTGGGGCCTTCGGCCTGTTGGTCGGGGCCTCGGCTCAATTGGGCCGGAAGTCGGAGGAAACCGTGGGTGAGTTCAACGGCTACATCATTGAGTATGCCAAGGTATGTCTTTACGATGCCATCCCTTTCGCTCAAAAACGCCCATTGACTTGTTGGTCAGGGCGGCGCCAACTTCCGAGGTTCCCCTTCCCTCGAGTCTGAGGACGTCAAAGTAGTCCGCTCTTTTGAGAGTGAGATCTTTTCCGGCGCCGCCGTCGAGACGACTGACCACACCGAGGACGAGCTTCTTGCCCTCCCCCAGGTGGCTCGCGTCTGGCGCAACCGCGTGGTGTACCTCGAACCCTCGAACGACACGCAGACCTTCAGCGATGATGCGAACACTGCCAACTACACCAGCCACCACCTCACCAAGGTGTCGACCTTGCACGAGAGCGGTATCAAGGGCAAGGGAGCCAAGGTGGCCATTATCGACACAGGCATCCAGTACACGCACCCTGCTGTGAGAACTCCAATTGTATCACCATTGGCAGCATGTGTTGACGAATAGCTAGCTCGGCGGTGGTATCGGCGATGGTTTCAAGATCGCCGGAGGCTACGACTTTGTGGGCGATGGACGTAAGTGGTCGCCTCCTTGGAGGAACGAAGAGTGTCTGACAGTGCTCAGTCTGGCCTGACTCTGGGGAAATCACCCCCGATGATGACCCCATGGACCAACAGGGTCACGGCACCCACGTTGCTGGTATTGTTGCCGGTCTGAGCGACAGGTATGCAACTGACAGTTCGTGATTGACCCTCCACAGTAGCTCACAGTCCTTCTCAGGTTCTCCGGTGTTGCTCCCGAGGCAACTCTTTACGCATACAAGGTCTTCTCTCGCTCGGTATGCTTAAAAAATATCAAAGCATCGTTGTAGTTGAACCAAGCTGACTGTCCTCAGGGAGGCACCACCGAGTCGGTCCTCATCGAGGCTTTCCTCAAGGCTTTTGAGGATGGCGTAAGTCACGCAATCTTCGTCTTGCTCTCCCACTTCTAACCAGTTCCAGGTCGACATCATCAGCGCCAGTATTGGTATGTCCGACGACCAGCATCCCATACTACCTCTTGGTTTCATCTTGCTGACTTCATGTTCCCCAGGCGGCACCAACGGTTGGGAGGACAACGCCTGGGCCGTGGTGGCCTCGCGCCTCGTCGACCGCGGCGTCGTAGTGACCATCTCAGCCGGCAACAGCGGCGATGCCGGTCCCTTTTACGGCTCAAGCGGCTCATCGGGCAAGGGGGTCATCGCCGTTGCGTCGACCGCCAACCTTATCGCTCCGGCCCCCAGCTTCAGGGTCAACTTTGACCAGCACTGCCGCCGCAACACGAGCATCGTCGGCTACATCCCAACGGTCCTGTACTTTTCCGAGGACATCGTCGACTGGCCCATCCTGCCTGTGAGTCTCAACACCAGCGCCGAGGCTGATGCATGTGAGCCATTTGCCGAGGGTGAGATTGACTTCACGGACACGGTTGCGCTTGTGCGTCGTGGAGGTTGTCCCGTGACGACCAAGCAGAGGAACCTCGCTGCCGCGGGTGCTTACTGGATTCTCCTTTACAACAACGAGCAGCCTCTCTCGACTTTTGAGCCCGAGAACTACCAGACCATGCTGTCGGTGATTGAGGACTTCTCCGGCGAGGCCATTGTCAAAGCCATCGCGGCTGGTGCCAAGGTGACAGTTGACTTTTCCGCCACCGACGACGAGATTGTCGCCCTTCCATGGGCTTACGGTGGCCGTGCAAGCTACTTCACTACATGGGGCGGCCTCAATGAGCTCCAGTTCAAGCCTGACATCGCGGCCCCTGGCGGTGAGATTTTCAGCACTTTCCCCAACGACCTGTGGGCCACCAAGAGCGGCACGAGCATGTCAGCCCCCTACGTCGCCGGTGTCGCGGCGCTCTACATTGGACTCAACGGTGGTCGCAGCGTCCACGGGGTTAGCTCCGCCAGAGCATTGTCGCAACGCATCATCTCCAGCGGCAACAACGTCAAGGCATGGGAGTTCGAGGACGAACACAATGCTCCCCCGCCGCAGGTTGGAACAGGTCTCATTGACGCGGCCAAGGTAATTGGGTACACAACGTCGATTGACTTTGACGCCTTTGCCCTGAACGACACGGCCAACTTTGTACCCCTCCACAATCTGACGCTGCGCAACGGCGGCGACGAGACAGTTACGTATGAGTTCTTCGTTGAGGCCGCTGATGGCTTTGACGTCTTGTTCCAGGAGGACGACGGAACGGCCATGTGGCCCAGGATCAAGACACTGTACGACCTCGAGCCCGTCGCCATGCCGGTGGATGTGGATATTCCTGCAAGTCTCACGCTGGGTCCGGGCGAGTCGGAGCTTGTCAGGTGAGTTGGCTCCATCTTGATACAGTCTTACAGACCGTGGCCATGGCAGAGTCTAACAGGAGACAGCTTCAACTTCCACAAGCCGACCTTTGATGGCTACACCCTGCCCATGTACAGCGGCAAGATCCTCATCAAGAGCAGCAAGAACGAGACACTCTCTGTTCCCTACCTTGGTAAGTCATCCCCTCCGAGTTCGTGAGTACGTGCTGACGAGATGACAGGCCTTGCTGCGGATCTCCAAGAGGAGATGAGCGACATGTTCATGCACGACATGCCTGAAGCTATCAAGGTTCTTGGATGGCAGTCGATTTATGACAACGCGAGGTGAGACTCATGCTTTCCGTGGGCGTGGAAGACGAACTAACCACTTGCATGTTGTAGCTGGTCGAACGAAGTTTGGCGTGACCAGGACTGGCTCTACACCACTGTCCAGCTTAAATGGGCAACCAGAGAGCTCAGATGGGACGTAAGTTGACTCCCCGTTTTGCTGCAAATGCTCTGGAAGGATCACTACTACATCTCCGCTATCGGTAACGATTGTTGATCAATGTCCAGATCTACGAGGCTGGCTGGAACGACTCGGCCTGGTCATACCCCCCGACCCTCGGCGACGACGGCTACGTCGGATCTGTCGCGTACTGGAGGCAGTCTGCTACCCGCTGGTGGAGCCCATTTTCCGATGACGCTGACCCAACCGACTCTGAGCCATTCCCGCTTTACGACTTGAACAGGAACGCCGTCTGGGGCCAGTACAGGAACACCTTCCAGTGGTTCGGCATGTTGGCCAATGGGTCCCAGCTCGAGCCTGGCAACTACAAGTAGGCCTCTTTCAAGTTCATGTCGTTTCATGATGAGTGTTTGACTGACGTGTGTCTGTTTAGGATGCGCCTTGCCGCTCTGAAGCCCTTTGGCGATCCCAAGTTGTCGGAGGACTGGTCTATCTGGAACGCACCTGAGATTTCTATCCTGGGCAAGTTTGGGCCGAACCCATGGAGCCCTGGCAAGTAAGTCCGAGGTCATACAGATGGTGGCCGAATGATCAGCAAGCATTTGGTGCTTGTTGAGTGGACGTTCCTATGTACGCACGTGCAGCCGGCCGTCGAGTCTGGCAACAGCACAGCATGACTCCATGCACCCGCGTCCAGCCCCTCACATTATAGCACGGACACTCAGCACAAGATAGTACCTCTTGCATATATTAAATTGAAAATCGATGAGATTGTGATATTTCAGAACCTGAAGTAAACAAGTGAAAACCATTGCAGATCCCTGTACCATGTTCACCGTCCGGCAAACCCGAGCCCTGACCTAGCCGCTTTCATCACCGCCATGGAGGCACTCAAGATAAGGCCTCGGCATGAAATCTCTCTACGAATATTCTGCGATAGCTTCCGCAGCGCTCAGTACAACATGAGTGGCAGTTGCGGACCCATCGGACCTAGCTGGTCCGCTGCTGACGGAGGTCCCAACCACCATGACTGCTCCACTGGCAGCACGCTCTTCTGCATCGGGCGCGCCGATTGGAGCCTGGACGCCTTCATGCCTGGTATTGACGTAGATTCCGTGATACCCGATTGTCTGTGCCCCGTTTGCTCCAACGGTGCTGACCGAACCGATGGTATGATTTCCTACCTTAAACTGCCCCCGACCTTCCTTTCGAGTGCCGACGAAGCAGTCAAAGCCGTTCGGGTTGAGATGGCTCTGTGCGGAACCTGGCTCGGGTGAGGAGGATTCAACGACGGCGCCCACATACGTGTCGACGCCATCTCCAGAGGATGTGCTAAAGAAATAGCTGCCGCCATTGTGGCTGCCAGGTTCGTTCCTCATCATAGCCATCGCCTGAGCCACAGCAGCATCTTCCACGAGTTTTGTTGCCCCGGTTGACGTGCCGGGCTGTTGTTCAGTGAGATTTGGCATGACGGTGGTTTGCTGCGTCGATCTCTTTGCCAGTGAAGAAGTGGGACAGCTTCTCTTCGCTTTGTTATTACTGGCCCCTCTGTTGGGACAAGAATTGTCGGTGGGGTTCAATGGCGTAGGGTTTGACTTCTCGGATCGCGAATTCATGCTCATTGTCTGCACTTCCAAATGTAATTGATGCAGGGTCTGGGCTTGGAGAGAATCGAGAACCAGGACGAGGCTCAGCTTCTGCCGATCGATGATGGAAAACGAGTCGATAAGATGTCTTTCTTTAAGAATCAAGGTGTAGGCTCTAGAGAACCAGCTTCGTTGAAGGCAGTTCTCAAGGTTGGTTTGGGAGATGTTGGTAAGAATCGATTGTATGTGAAGCTCGACGTCATGGGTTTGGAGGGCAGGGTTTCGGGATATGGATTCGGCGAGTCGCTGGATTTCGATGAGCTGCTCTTGATACTTTTTTAACGTCTTCGTTGCGCCTTTTATCTTTTCCACAGTCTCAGCCAACCCCATGGCCATGCCAGCAAGCTGAGTGGCAGCCGCTACCACTCCCAAGACTTCTGCCATGTCGGGAGCGACGAGTGTGGAAGATGATGCAGTGGTTTAGGCTCCTAGCCGACGGCGGAAGAAGGTGACGCGGGATATTGAAGCGTCAAGAAGATGAAATGGTGTGCACCCCACGTAAGGGTGGTAGGCACTAGACTGGTAGACGTGGGCGGGATGGTACTTGGCCACGAAGAAGGGAATAGACACCTTCTCAATCAGAAGTATAGGCCTCGTGATAGTCTCGCGGCATGTACCATCTGTTCCCAGGGAGACAGATGCAAGAATTGTAATTTTCTGCCTGGGCTTCGATATGCATAGATAGGCGCTGTTGCCTCCAAGGGGCGGGGGCCAACATCCAGCCCACGCAGCTGAACTACCCAGTTGGGCTTGAGTGTGACCATGGATGGCATGATATTGGGGGAAAGGGTGTCGGACTGCAACAGGAACCACGGTAAATTCATCAGGTCAGCCTTCACCGAAATACCATTTTGGCTGCATTTGAATGCCGTGTAACCTTTATACTTCGCCGATTGGTATGAATGCGACGTACGGGTAGTGCCCCTATCCGAAGGTGCCGCTTGCCCACCACGAACCGCCGCACAGCTTCTTGGCTCAGGTAGGCAGCACCGGGAGATTACCGAGCTCATCAGAGAGCTCACGATTTGCACGCAACGAAGTTTTCATTACCAGATACTGCGTGCTGCCCGGCGTCATTGTCTAGGGCTGCTCTAACATGGCATATTGACATTACTCATGCTGAACGCAAACCCTGCTGCGGGCTGAAAATATGGGCGGCCATACTAACCTTCATCCCCAAGCAGTACGGCAGGAAGGCAGGCAGACGCCCAGCTGACGTGGCTATACCGGAGGAGCTGTGAGGAGAGCCAGAACTTGGAGTCTTGGACAGCTGCGGGCTGGGTCCTCGTGACCCTCTGATTTTTCAATCCTGATCACTAACAAAACGCCCCTCTGTGGCTGAGCAGGAACTGATGTATCTTCCAGATAATGTACATTAATCTCAGTATGTCACCACATACAACTTCACGTACCATCAAACAAGGTCCCAGGCCATGTATGTATGCCCTCGTCGTGGATCTAAAGCTGACGTGGCGTACTGCTCCTTAGGTAAGACCTGACCATTGCTCTACCTTGTGAGCGAAGGCTGGGTCTGACGTAGGTCCCTGGGGTGTTCGCACCGTCAAGCTGCGCCCTCTGATCTCGCGTTTTCTCATCCCACGTTGCCACCACCCCATCTTCTCTTCCCCTCTTGTGCTGCCTGGTCGTGCGTACCCCCCGAGTCCGGATCACCCGTCACACACCCACACGCTTTGCCGCTGTCATCACCAAACCAACCAAGCATATTGGGACAACTTCTATCAGACACCCAGGAAGCCTAATGAATATCACTGGCTTTGCAATCGAGATGCCATCCCTAGCCACGGCTGCGGGGCTTGAACCAGTCGGAACTGCCGATGCCGCCCTGCCCGTCGTCTCTTCGGGCCTTTCAGGCGTTTTCGCCAACCAACGACTGGATGGCGACAGAGCATCACAATTTGTTGGCCACACAAGTCTCAAGAACCTCATTTCTGGCGTGTGTGGGATTGTCAAGAACTGCACCAATTACTTGAAGGTTACATTCTCCAAAGTCGAAATCTCCTTCATCAACATCAACATCCGCATCGCCCCTACGACTGTGGCAAACGTTGGCATCGAAGAAACCGCGAAACAGCAAGACGGAAATCAAGATGATGCTCGCTCCGTGCCCTCCATCACGACTGACGCCAGTTCCAAAGAGACCTCGCGTCGAGATGGGCCTCGAGATCATCTTGTCTTCACGCCCTTCGCAACCAGCATCAAACCCGAACCCCCCACAAAGCGAGACTGGTTTCGGGGCCATCGGAAGGCAATCTCGGCTGGCCACATGGTTTAGTTTGTACGAGGTGTAGGATTTCCGCCGTAAGTCGAAACCTCGAATGTCAAATTTGACACCATCTGCAAACACCCACGCTGACAGCATGAATCGTATAGGAATAGACGACAACAGATCCGAACCTACTCAACATCGGCCGAAGCAAGCCTTTGATGCGCGTGCATACATACCCGAGAACAATACTGCCATATAGGCCCCGACACACGGATTATTTGGAAAATCCACGGCAGATGGGAAACGAGAGTACAGCGGGCCCGACTTTCCAAAAGTCGATCTGGCAAAACAAAATTGATGTTTGCTGAGACGGGAGAGGGGACCGAGACGAGATTTCTGACCGAAATAGTCGGATTCCAATCTCCAGGCAAGGAAGGGGGGCGTTCATGTTGGAGACAGCATTTGTGGGCAACCACTTGGCGGCTTGAAAGATTTGCTTGCAACTAGATTAGAGAAGAACATGATGCAGGTGCATGGGTCGGGAAAAAAGAGGGACACTTTACACTTGAATAAAAAATGATGGGGGGAAGCCTCCATTTATGCCAAACTTTGGTTACACTGTGGCCTTAGTCCAGCCCGAAGACCTGCCCGAGCCGGCCCGAGAGCACCCAGCCGCCTGCCGCTCAAAATATTGGACCAAGCGGATGCACAGTTGCCGCCTCCCATCTGAGACTGTCAGTGTGACACGTCTTTGGTCGCACACATTGATCTTGTGCGGCATGGTCTCACCCTGTCTGGTGGAGTGAAAGGCCACAGCACCAGACTCGAGGAAAGGGACCAGAAGGGTGTAGGGAGGGACGAGGGACCACGCCTCAGACGGCGATTCTGGTCTTGATTGGATGTTTTTTTCAGCATGTGGTTACCCGCGTCACACCGGTGCATACTCTCCAGCCTGTTGAGGGACTTGGCATTATCCTATGTCAAATTTTGGTGGCAGCCTGATCACATTGAAATCCGTGGGGGCTGACCGGTCAAGCGGCTAATGATCATGGCGTTCGCCTGCAGTTCTCAATTGGGCTTCCAGCATGGCAAACATGCATGAGACACCACGCGAAGCAAACATGAGGTATCAGCCTCCGGCCAGTGCTTCTTACATGTATTCAGCCGAAATAGATGACTGAGAGGTATATACACTGTGACGGGGCCATGCAGCTTACATGGATCGAGCCTCGAGATTTTGCAGTCTGAGATGTTGAAGTCAGGCCCTAGTGATGCCTGAATCTTTTTCTTGGGGCGGGAGAAAGATGATACGGACATGACGAGACAAAGGCCGAATAAGACCTACCTAGACGTGCAAGTGAGGCGGGTTGGGTATCTACTCAGCTGCGTATTGTCAGCACGATCACCCCGAACATCCAAAGCACCTGCCATGCTCGGCCAATGAAGAGGCTGTATCTCGATGCTGCATATCAATACGTGGAAATGATTGAGTGGGCATTTTCTCGACCATTCGTCTCCCGGTGGCATTGGTTGTGTGGCGATCGCCACGATGAGGCTGGAAGCCAACTCGCCCCCTGTGGCGAGATAATCCAGTTTGCGGGTGTGGTCTCGCTCGGCACAAAGTTGCCCTGGGCGGCGCGTTGAAATCGCGAGCTTTTACTATATGGTCTAAAAAAGTTTGATGCGAGAAGATAGCTTCTGGAAGTGATCGGGCATCGAGCCATTGCCTCCCCGGTATTGGGAGCTTTACTAAGTCAACACCAGGACAACGGAAGGACTCGATACCCACCTGGCCTGTGAGCTGTCAAGTGACAGACTTCGACTTCGTCATAAGGAGCCAACGCAAGCCTGGAGCTTGGTTTACTGGACATGATTTGCAAAGATCCCGCGCACAAACATCAAACTTGAACTTAGCAGGTCATGTTTTGTGGCCAGGACCTTGGAAATCACATCGGCGCGGGGATGTACTACGAAGCACTGCACGTCAGCTCGCTCGAAGCAGGGTCTGGATGAGCCTTTGATGGAATAGGCAGGTGCTTGGAATGGCCAAGCGCGGCCAAGACGAACAACGGCCTCTCATCTTGCACCATTCTGCGCGGAGGTGAGTAAGGATTCGCCAAGAGATTGATGTGACAACTGCTATTTACCGACCTGTTCCCGTCGTGGGGCCGCGAGCGGGAGGGTAGATGGGCGGCGCAGCAAAGATCGCGGGCTTGATCCCAGGGGGCCTGGGCTGGTCTGATGGTCCGTGGTCTAAGGTCCGGGTGCCCGACATGAATGCTTGGCGAAGCGAGGTTGCGGGTTGCAGGACAGGCGAGCTGCGACACCCGGATGGCGTCGCCTGCAGAGACTGTCATTGGATGTGAAACAAGCTGTTCCTGACACCTTCTGGATTCAGACAAACACCTTTCTTGAGTTTTTCGTCCGTTGTTGCAGATGGCTTCGATGAGAACCCTGATTGCCTGACTGACGAGCTTGGACCACAGCTGAACATGCAGCTTGAGCGACCGGCTGATCTTGGCTTATCGGAATTGCCAGGCTCGGAGAGGATCATCGCATTGTCGTGTGGGGAGGGACGGCAGAGACGCGGGCTGAGGTTGTCAAGCGGAATTCAGACAAGTTGGAGGTCTTGGGTTGTCGCGCGAGCAGTCGTCGTCCACGTTGGGAAGAAGGGGTCCGGAGGATTGCCGAGTCTCATATCTAGACCAAGAGTCACCAGTGATTGATTGGGCAATGCTCATGTTCGGAGGTAAGGATGAGTCTGGGCGAGCGCGTTGCGTGGGGGACAAGCATGCTTCGAGAGCCCTGATGGATGTCTTGACGCCTGAACTTCGGTAAGAGTCGGCTAGCGATGGCTGAGGAGCTTTACTCGGATCGCAAGCTAGAAGGTTCTGTGGATGGTTCTTCGGAGATGGAATTAGGGCTGATGGTGTCGCCATTTACTGGAGGTGTGGCAGGCAGGTCTGGTGGTGGTGTTGAGGAGAGGATTCAATGTCCGAAAGGGCGATGGCGAGTAACGGCCAAGAGATAACGTCGTCGAGTTTAGCGCGCGGTGGGGTTGCAGTGCATCCAGGTCCACTGTGGTGCGGGCTGTGGGAGGCGTGGGATTGGGGGCCGTCAGTTAGAGCCATTATAGCGGGCCCCTAAGCCCGGTGAGGCCCGGTGAAACCCCTCCGCTCCTGCTTCGGGGATAAGTAGGAACTTGAAGCAAAGAGGAAGTTGCGATGAACGGGAAATTAGTTCGATTGATGCAATTCGCTGCTTGATTTCACGTGAATCTCCAAACTGTCCAGCAACTTCATCCGTTGGGAGCCGGACAGCAAGACACTGGACACTGGTAGATGCCCATGAATGGCCTGGCCTGATAACAAGTGCCGAGGATCGCAGCACGACCAATCGGCGAGACTGGCATGGACGGACCGAACTGGAGCGGGGCAAAGTGGACGGGGAAGGGACAATGGAAGGTACGACATATCCGAGGGCATCCGCAATTGTAACCCTCTGAACCCTCTTCCTCCAAACACATCACGCAATGCGTTGTCATCGACCAATCTGGCATTCGACCACACTACAACATCCATTCTGCGAAACTTTGCCCAGCCTCCATCAGCAAACACGCATCGGAGGACCCTTTCCATTTCAAGACCGCGCGGGGAAGAGGTGCAGATGCAATGACTGAGGCAATTTCCCGCCCAACTTCACATGTTCACCGCGAGGCATCGCCCTCCAATCACTCACGACATGGCCCTAGTCTGCACCCTTCGAAGCATCTCCACGTTCATCTCGCCATGAATGTCTCAGCCACCATGGCCTTCTCGAAGCGGACATCAACGCCGACCACACCAAGCATCAGCGGCCGCTGGCCTTGCTGGCATCCTGCGAGCTTCCATCTCGACCACGGCCGGCCTTTCGCCTGCACCAGCATGAACCTATTACAGCCCCCTCGACATGCAGGCCAAGCGCATTCTTGAATGCCAGTCTGCCCGCGCCTTGGCCACCGGTCCATCGCGCCCATTGGGCTGCAGAGACCTGTCGATCACGTCGGTCACGCTGCGCTGCGGCGTGAGCACCCCCCGTCCGAAATAGGAAGGCCATGTTGCCCGACAGCTCTCACGCAACGCCGCTGGTAATGTTCGACATGGCGGCAGATGGCGGCTGGCCAGGTCATGGCTGCCGCCCTGATCGGCAGGCCCATTATTTTGTCGTTCACGCTGGGATCTCGCAATCATCCGCGCAGTGTGCGACAGACATCTGTCTGCTTAGGTATTCTGCGGAAGATCGCCGTAGTTCGACGGGAGCAGCCGGATCTCCTGCCTTGTCTATTGATCCTTATGGCACCCGTCATCTCGCAAGGGCAATTCTTCCGGTCAACCTGGCCCGAAGTGCCTGGTTCATTTCAGGGCATACGTCCATGCCCCTCCAGCTCGCCTCCTTGCTTGTTCGGCTGCCAAGCGAGGCACCCCCTCGTCTACCTTGGATTAGCTAGATCTTCACTCTTCATGCATCAGCTGTGTGGGTCCAGGTCCGGTCCTGCATCCAGGGGTATCGTCTTTACCCCTCTGCCCCAGAGTGCCTTGGCCAGCCTGCTGCAACTGCCGGCGCCATCATCGAAAAGATACCCGCTCACCGAATATCGAATCCCGCTGCAGGCATTCGACTACGCTCGCCAATATCACCTCGACTCGACAGTGACCCACTCTGTGCTACCACCACGTCATCCCGTGGACAAGCTCTGATCGAGGCCACACATGTGACGCTCGCGGTTGAGGCCCTCGGCCATGGGTATCGCCTTGCTTGCCCGTTACTCCGCCTGGCATCCTCCTCCAATACAACCTTCCGTGGCCCCTCAGTTTCCATGGCGGCGTCTTTCATCGACCCCTGGCAAGCGCTCTGCCTCGACCACACACACTCCCCACGCGCCTCTCTGCATCGCCGCGCTTGACCTGCTCCAACTTCCTCTTTCTGACCACGTCCGTAGCCGCCCAGGACCGGCCGCTTCACCATGCAGGCAGGATGCCATCGTGGCCTTCTCCTTCCCCTTTCTGCCTCGTCTTATCGACGACATCCATGCGCCATTGGCGCCATCCATCTTTCGTCTGTATGAGGCAGCTCTCTTGGCCTTGGCTACCTGTCAGGCTGGACGATTTCTCGCTTCATCGAGACAGACACGCCGTCCGGGTGCTGTCCTACGCCATACCATCTGCATCACGACGCTCTTGACGCCATTTTGGGACCCAGTTTAGACCGCGGACTGCAACATGACCCTGTTCATCATGGTCTTCCGACCAGGTCGAGCCTCTATATAAAGAAGACGACAACCCGCCATCCAGTCAACTATTCTTTTCCTCATCAAGCCATCTGCAGCTCTGCCTCAACTCGCAATCTTCACATCGTCTCTCAGGTCTCATCCTCATCATGGTCAACTTCAACAACCTTGCCATCCTCTTCGCGGCTTTCCTGCCCGTCGGTCTTGCCGCCCCTGTTCAGCAGGAGCAGCAGGAGCGCCGTGAGGAGGTTAGTTATGGCACTGTCGGCTCTACCATCCCCGGAAGCTACATCGTCACCCTCAAAGAGGGCCTCGAGAAGCGTGAGGTCGACTCTCACCTCGAGTGGCTCAGCAACGTCCAGGCTCGCGCCCTGAACAAGCGTGACTTCCCCGGCGTTGACAAGCACTTCGACATCGACGAGTTCCACGCCTACTCTGGCAAGTTCGACGCTGAGACCATTGAGGAGATCAAGAAGAGCCCCGAGGTAAGGTCCCATGGGAACAAAACCATGTCCACAGCTAACCCTTTTACAGGTCGCCGACGTCGAGCTCGACCAGATCTGGACCCTCTACGCCCTGACCACTCAGTCCGGTGCCACCTGGGGCCTGGGAACCATCTCCTCGCGCAACCCCACCACCACCTACGTCTACGATGACACCGCAGGTGTCGGCGGCTTCGCCTACGTCGTCGACTCGGGTGTCCTGACCACCCACACCCAGTTCGGCGGCCGCGCCTCGCTCGGCTTCAACGCCGCCGGCGGTAGCCACGTCGACACCTCCGGCCACGGCACCCACGTTGCTGGTACCATTGCTGGCTCGACCTACGGTGTCGCCAAGCGGGTAAGATTGTCGTTGCCCTTCAAAAAATATCCCGCTAACTTTCTCAGGCCAGCGTCATCTCCGTCAAGGTGTTCACCGGAAACACTGCCTCCACCTCGGTCATTCTGAACGGCTACAACTGGGCTGTCAACGACATCCGCACCCGCGGCCGCATCGCCCGCTCTGCCATCAACCTGTCCCTCGGTGGTCCCGTATCGTCCGCCTTCAACAACGCCGTCAACGCCGCCTTCAGCGCCGGTGTCCTGACCGTTGTTGCCGCCGGTAACGAGAACCAAAACGCGGCCAACGTGTCCCCCGCCTCTGCTTCCGGCTCCCTCACCGTCGGCTCCGTCGACTCTGCCTGGCGCCGCTCCACCTTCTCCAACTACGGCGCTGTCGTCTCAGTCTTCGCCCCCGGTACCGCCATTCTGTCCTCATGGATTGGCAGCAACTCGGCCACCCGCAGCATCTCCGGTACCTCCATGGCCGCCCCTCACGTTGCCGGCCTCGCTATCTACCTCCAGGTCCTCGAGGGCCTCAGCACTGCCAGCGCCGTCAGGTCCCGCATCATCGCCCTCTCCACCACCGGCCGCATCGCCACCAGCCCTGCCCTGAACGGCAGCCCCAACCGCATCGCCTACAACGGCAACGGCCGCCAGTAAGCGAATCACCAAGGATGGAGCTGGGCCGTTGGAGTTGAAAGACTCCGACTACGGTCTAGCACTTCATTGAAGACTTCAGAGTCGAAACACAGCAGCTTCGCGGCTGGGCAGGTGGCCGCCCGGAGTTCGCTGGGAGGTGGTTCGAGTGTGCGGCATTGATGGCAGTTTGATTCTTGATTTTGGCTATGCATCTACGGTAGACCTTGTCGAAAGTGGTACATAGCATCCCCGTGAATTTAAGAGAGCTCTCGTACTTTGGAAGTGGTGCATGTGTGAGGTGATGGAGAGATGTCGTTGGAAGAGGCTCCCGGGCGCTGTGGGACCTGCGTAAAAGGGGGGGTTTGCCGGGGGGGCGATCCCCTGAGTCGAGGGTGGACTAGGGGGCGCACACTGTGAGCGGTAGCCCCTGGGTGCCCTTGAGGATGATAGCCTCTCGACACCACAACTCATGGTCAATACTTTTCGCGCCTCCTCCTTCAGATACATTTAAAGTGACTGCCTGGTGTTATTGATGTTTCGTTTTGAAATTCTTTGTCCTGAATTGAATGGAATGCATCTATCATCTTCTTTCACAATCTCAGATCGTCATGCGGCCATTATTCGCCAATACTTCTGTCATATCTCATGAGCATCCATGGCCACGTCAGTCCAACCAGGGTTTTACCTTCCATAAAAAAGACGTCCAGAGCAATCAAAAGGACTGTTGGGTTGTTTGATGACGGCCTGGGCTGTTTGTTTCCTCCATGCCTGTGAGTATAAAAATACTTCTCGCCCCAAGTTTCGGCGACGTTGTTTGACACACCTTCCACCTTACCCAACAAGCAATACTCTGGAGTCTATACCTCAAAAGCTCGGCCCGCCATGGAACGCTTTCCCTACAGTAGTCCTCGCTTGCCAAGCATCAGCATCTCCTTCACCAGCCATTCCTCTTGGAATCACACTCATCCCCTGTTCAACATAACCACTCCCAATCCTGCCCTACCAGGAACCCACCCAACCTTTCCCGGAATCTCTGTCAACTCGGCCGCGAATGGCATCTTCCCCGCGGTGGGCAGTCCCATGCATGTTCCTCTGGGTAACCTTGCGAGTTCAGCCTACCCAGTCAACATGACCGTCGTGAGCTTGACATTTGTCCGAAAGACGCATTTCTACACCGTCCCAAACCTTTACCCATCCATCAACCAAAACGTCTCTCAGATGGGGCAACAACTCGCCCCAGTTCCGAACATGGCGGAGAACGGCATGTCAGTTGTACTCCCCCGTCCCGGACGTGGACACGCCCAACAAATGCAACCTTCAGGGTGTGGTATGGTTCGGTTCCATACTACGGACTGGACCCTCAACAACGTGCAGACAAGGAGCCATCGCCAGGCTGCGCCAGCAGGTCACAGACACCATCGTTGCGCGTACACTCAGCGGCACACTCTCAACCCACGCATTCCTCGACACAGACGCTCTGCCACGGAACCACGCATCGGAACCCAGTCTGAGCTACTTCGGAGGCGAGGTTTAGATGGATTATGGCTATCTAGAAGCTAGATAGATACCTGGTCATTCACAGAGTCTTGTTCAGCCACGCAAAGATGGCGCGTGCCAGCTCCTGCTGCGCCCCTGACTGGCAGTGATACCCCGCAACCCCCATGAACTGATGATATGTGCCCCTCTCGCCAAGCGCGTCGCTGACCATCTTTGCCTGACCCTTGAAGGTCGTCTCAAACTCGGCATCGCCAACGAAAACGGGCATGTTGATGAGATGAACAATGTCCTTGACCGTGTACTTCTTAGCCATGTTGAAAAACTCGGAGGGAGAGGGCGTCTTGAACGCCCAAAGACCGTAGTCCAAACCCCAGGTGGCTTCAGTGGGGAGCACTCCTGCATCGCGAAGAGAGAGAACCTGGTCGTCAAACTGCGTGTAATTGCCGGCGTTGTAGATGGCAAGAAGTTCTTTGGTGAGTTGTGACGAATACCCGGTGTACAAGTCCCAGACGCCGCCGATCAGGATGGTTGCGGATAGGCGAGGTTCAAAAGCCGCGGCGCGTGCAGCGAAGTAGCCGCCCAGAGAATTGCCGACAAGAACAAGGCGGGTTTCGTCGACGACCTGCTGCTTCTCCGAGAGAACAAAGTCCACCACAGGGTGGACTACATGTTCCCACTCGGGAATGAAGCCAAGGGCTTGGGTTCGGCGGACAGTGTTTTGCCCAGGACCTTCGTAAGTGATGCAATTCCAGCCTCGGGCAAGAGCAGCCGCGCAGTAGTAGTGGTACGAGTCCTCCTGTGCAGCGTCGAACCCGTTGCCGACGATCATTGTTGGCAATTTGGCATGTGGATCTGTGGAAGCCGAGTACCAGATGGCTTCGACGGTGAAGTTACCACTGATGGAGGGGATCTGGACACGTATTCCGGGGATAGGCAGAGCAGCGATGGCATTGTCGAACGCGGCCGTCTGTTCGTCCCATATGGTGGTGATAAGCGGGTTGCTCCAGTCGCGATGGATGTAGACGTCGGCTCGGCGGTAGTATTGAGAGGCGGAGAACCAGGCGTCTTTGACGTTGACAGGGTCATAGCTGTTCTCGGGGTCCTCGGCCTGCGCCTTGGTGTCGTTGGCGAGTTTGTAAAACTCATTGGTGAAGGAGGTGAAGTTGCCGGGCTCAATGGTCTTAGCAACGCCGAGAACAGGACCGATGTCTGCTCCACCTGAGAGAGAGTTTTGGAGGCCGACGAGGAATTCGAAATTGAAGGCGGTGTCGTTTGAGAGTTGAAGTGTACGCGGGCCAGTATCGGTGGTGTTGGTGATGTTGATGGCTCCGGCGGCGAGACAGGAGGGGAGCAACATGAAGGCATATGAGCCTGTGATGATGGAGAATCTCATCTTGTTGAGGACAAGAAGTGAAAGACTTGATGGTGATGATTGTGGTTATATTGGTTGGTGTGGTTGATGCTGTCCAGATTCTTCTCCTTTTCGCGGACTTTGATAAGATACTTATACTTCAAGGTCAATTGTAAATCGAGCACTCACAGTAAAAAGCCAAGATATTTGTGTCTAGTTCTGATGCTAGAGAGCAAGACAAACTAGACCTGGTGTGGAGTATCTTTTGCGACGAATACGCGGGATTGACCTACGTGCAATACTTGTACGCGGCAAGCCACAGCCTGACGTAACATGATCGACATGTATCCTCTTCATCGCGAAAAAATCACTTCTTTTGTTTCAAACGTCAATCCATCCCACTTGATCTGAGTTTATATCATCATTAGCCTGGTGGGAGCCGCGTAGATATGACGAGGCGAAGCCTATTGACGTTGGAGACATAGGGTGCCGTCCGAGCGCAACCGGGCTTCAGAGGGAGAAACACTGGCACATGAACCCATCCATCACCTGTGATATGAAAGTCATTCAATTGACGGGTGTTGCTTGTTCAGAGAAGCGTTCATGTCCGATCCAAATCCTTGCACATTCTACAAGCATCGACTCCAGAATTATCACTCTGCCAACCATGTCAAACTCCAGACATGCCTTCCATGAAAGATGGACGTCGTGTATGATGAGCCGCCCAATGAGTGCCAAAATGATCCCGTCCGTCCCTCGCATCATGCCTAAATCTCGTGCTTCTGCCGCCGCTGCTCTCGTCCGCCCGAACTCGGTGGTGCCCCCAACAAAGGAAGACTCCTCTGCCTCTTCTTCGCAAGCCTAGACCTCCACTGAGGAAACCGTGATACCCGACGACTCGCACCCTCGTTGCTATCTTCGTCCTTCACCCGGCGCCGGCGAGGAGGTGGGCCATGCCAGTCGATAGCGCCGGGAATGCTGCCGGCGACGGGAATATCTGACATGAGCTCAGGGAATCTCTGGAAAAAGTCGGGACGCATGGTCCAGACTTGGATGTTCCGGATATGCCGGTCGAAGAGAGGGGTTACGGCGTATGTGCTGGTGTTCGGAGAGAGGGTGAAGATGTCGTGGAGGTCGTAGGGCCAGGCGACTTGGAGCTGGGTTGGGAAGAGGACGGAAAAGTCCTCGTTGGCGTATCTGGCTTCTGAGAAGACGAAGCGTTCACGAACGCCGGGCCTGTGAGTAGTTAGTAGGGTGTTCAGTCACCAAGTAGTGGGATGATGCTCACCAGGGGAAAAAGTCTGCCGCATATGCGTGAGGCAGTGACTGAGAGGGTCTAGCAAGAAAGTCAGACAGGTAATACAGATGTCTTCAGAACGACGCACCTCATCCAGTAAAATGGGGGCAGGTTCTCAAAGTTCTTCTGTGTGGGATCTCCGTGATATGTCATGAGGGTATGCATCATGTAGAGGAAACCAATGCGCTCAACAGGCCCGCACGCAGCCAGGCACTGCTCATCCAAGCCGCGCAACATGGCCCAGAATGGCGACATGCGTCCAGCGCGCTCAACGGCTTCCCAGCCTTCAATGGCGGCGCGGACAGGTACATCTTGCCATTGAGCAAGGTCGAGGGGACAAAATGTGTGTGGCTTTTGTAGGGTTTGCTTGGCCACACTCCACATGCAGTCGTCCGGCATGGGCGGTAGAGCGCTGCCAGGCATGACGTCAAGGGAGGTTACGGGTTGCTGGGTTGCTGATCCGGCGGAAGAGGCGGAGGAGGACGGGGAGGGCGGGCCAGGTATGGGAAGCGACTGTGATGGTGGTGCAGGCGGCGGAGGTGGTGGTTTGAGGTCGGGATGGTCATCGACTGCTGCAGATGGTGCCTGACGACTTGACGACGGCTCCCCAATGTCGGCATGTCGTGAGATCTGGCGCTGAACAAGGGCCTCAATACTCCGCAGCGAGTCCAGCAGCGCGTCACGCTCGTTGGTAGCCTTTTCAAGCCGGTCGGCGAGCTCGGTCGAGTCGTCGTGCTGCTCATCTTTGCGCAGGTTGCCGAGGAGGAACTCGAGGTGCTCGATGCGTTTCTTGGAGCGCTCGCGGGCGACGCGCTGGGCTTTGCGGTCATTTTCGCGCTTCCTCTTCCGACGTGCCTCGCTCTCAGCGTCGCGGTCGACTGCGGGGGGTGGCATGGCTGGTGTGCTGGGGGGTTGATGATGGGTGGAGGTTGAAGGTGTCTCCCGTCGCGACTCGCGATGGCGTCACGTCACGGGTCGTTAGGTCCAGTCGGGCTTAGGTTAGGTCAGCGAACTCCGGTCGCAGGGGTTGGCGATGGCTGCCCTGGCCAGACAGGAAGGGCAATCGGGCATGTGGCGTGGACAAGGTCCCCTGATGAGGCGGCTCGTGGTGAGGTGATATTTGATTTGAAGGTATGTCGCCGGGGAAGTCGGGGATATGAATGGCGACTAGACGTCCGTGGGTGCTAATGCTGAGCTTCTTTCCTCGCCCTTAAGTTGTTCCAGCTCTCGTGACAATTTCACAGCAAGCAACTGTAGGCGCCCACACAAAGCAATGTTTCACTCGTGGGGGCTGTGTCTCGTCCGCTTAGACGGCGGGCAACTCACTAGACCGAGCCCGTCGATGGCACTAGGCCCTGTAGATTGTTAGACCGTGCTCGTCGTATAGAGACCGACGGACCGTCGACAGACCAGACCGTTGCCTGGCGGGCTGGTCTCCCCGGCGCGCGAGTTGTTTGCCACCCAAGCCACGAGACCCCAACGCCTGCGCCCGTTGGGAGGGCTGCCTGGGCAAAACCCAAAGCGTCGATGGAGAGTCATGTCGAGACCGATCTGTGGTCAGGAAGGGGAGGCCAGGGCAACTGGTGTTCATTGTCCCGGGTAGGCGGAACTGGCGGAATTTGTCCGGAATGTCAGGTCGATCGATGCAAGCAGAATGCAAGGAGGATATGGGATGGTGGTGCCTGGCTGTCGATCGAGGAGTTTGGGGATGGAGATGGAGGTCAGCCCTGAGTTCAGCCCTCAGCCCTGTGGTGAGTGAGCGTTGGAAAGAGGGAGCAAGGCGAATTAGAGGAAACCTTCTTGCAAGGTGACGGAGGGTAAGGTGATCATGTCTGTCTTTCAGCTTGAGGCGTGCCTGGCTTGCCCCTGGGGGCACAGGGCCAGCCAGGGGCATCCCGCGTGCCAGTGGTGCCGGCTGCCCACCACCGACACCGGAGAATTGCCCGGACTCGGACTGATAAACTCCCAAGATCCTAGAAAGCGTCAGTGAAGCCAGGGACCCTGATCTCCTGGTCACGAGATGCAAAGAGGAGCACCTTGGTCGAAAGAAGGCAGCGCCTCCGAACCCCCCTCGTGAGGGCATCTCCGGTTCGCTCCATACATGACTCGTGCCCAGGGATAACCGATGCTTTTACGCGGAGACAAGCTCCAGGCTTGTCTTTGACCTGCCATCTCTGGCCTTTGCTGTTGGGAGCCATCAACGCCCTCAGTCATCCCTAGGTTCGTGTCAACCTGAACATCAATGTCTCACTGCCCACCCTCGAGAACAGCATTCTCAAACACATTTAAGCGCCCATCATCCGTCTGCCCGGCCCGACGACGATCAGTGTGCACCCACCGGCCGTCTCCGCGCCCCCAATCAGGAAGGTCCCTCTTCTTCGGTCCCCTCGGTGGTGCGCCATATCTTCCCCCCCTCATGATTACACACACCCATCTGCCGCCCCGGCAGTGGTCTGGTCTGGTGTTTGTGGGGGACGGCGCGGACCTGGGGGGCTGGGCAAAGCTTGGGCCTTGAAGGGGGGTTCTGCGATAACGTGCCGAGATGCAGGTCATCGACTGGCCCTTTTGGGGTCGACTTTGGGGGGGGGGGGGGGGNNGTCCGCAGGCCAAGCCAGGGGTCATCGGCAGTCGTTTGCTGCACTGACCAATAATATCAGACGACACAGGGATGGATGGTCATCAAGAACCGGCCGTGATGGACGGATGAGGACTGTGCCCCCGGGATGGCAGCGTGGATAGGGCATGTCCGTTGCGACGCTGATTAGTGCTTGCTCGGAGGCACATGTAGCTGGTTTGAATACCGACGACCGTACGGCTGAGAGCGTGCCGTGGATGTGCAATCGTGACTGGTGGACTGGTGATGAGGATGAGCGGTCAATGTTCGTTCCCGTCGGAACCGCCCGTTATCAGAGTAACCTTGGGGAAAGCTCGTGGCCATGGTCGGACACCTCGTGGGCGTAGTGTTGGACCTCTGGTATCTTTCCTATGGCTCTGGGCCACTTTGATGCTACCCCTGACCTTGGCAGACCAGATCGACGTCCCGGCCGCTCATCCGTCTTGAACTATAAGAGAGACGGGAGCCACGATGGTCCTTTGGTAATTCCCATCCACCTCATCCACCTCACCCTCTCCCGTCTTGTCCTGTCCAGCCTTGCTCGTCCCAGCCCTTCACCATGAAGTTCTCTCTCTCCATCTCCGCCCTCCTCGCCGGCACTGCCGTCCTGGCTGCCCCCGCCCCCGTTCCCGTGAGCAACCTCACCCACGTCGTGTGACGTCCTCCAGCTCACCTTGTCCAGCCCGGTATCCCCAGCGCGTCCACTGCTCGCACCCAGCTCGCCGGCCTCACTGTTGCAGCCCTCGGCCCCCAGACGGGCTACAGCCGCGACCTCTTCCCTCACTGGCACACCGTCTCAGGCGCCTGCAACACCCGCGAGACTGTCCTCGTCCGTGACGGCACCAACGTCGTCACCAGCTCCGCCTGCGCTTCCACCTCGGGCAGCTGGTTCAGCCCGTATGACGGCGCCACCTGGACCGCCGCGTCCGACGTCGACATTGACCACATGGTCCCTCTATCCAACGCCTGGAAGGTGCGTGTGCTTTCTCTTGTACCTCGGAAACTCGGATGCTGACCTCGTCCAGTCGGGAGCCGCTTCGTGGACCACTGCCAAGCGTGAGGCCTTTGCCAACGACCTGACTCGTCCTCAGCTGTGGGCCGTCACGGATAACGTCAACCAGTCCAAGGGAGACCAGAGCCCTGACGCGTGGAAGCCCCCTCTGGCCAGCTTCTACTGCACCTACGCTCGCAGCTGGGTCGCTGTCAAGAGCTACTACGCCCTGACCATTACCTCGGCGGAGAAGACTGCCCTGACGGCCATGCTTAACACGTGCTAAACGGGAGATTAGCTATGTGCAAAAGTCTTGGAGGGTTGAGGGAGTGGAGGAGATTCAAGCTGGGTGTCGATCGGGCATCCATCACATGCGAGGAGGTGAGGACTGGATGACTGAATGACTGGATGAGGGGGAAAGACGGGAAGATTCAGGGTCGTCTCTGTTTGGAAGCTGCAGATGCCCAATGAGCGACGTGGTGGGGTTGTGTTTCGGATCTAGCCCGTTTTATGCTAGCTATTTTTCATGCCTTATGACTAAGCCTTGCGGATCCTCATCTCCCTCATGCACCGGTGATCCATCTCCCTTCCTTCTTCAATACCTCTACTTCTGGGCCCAGCCCAGCGTCATGTCCCCCGAATTGAACACCACCACCGCCGCCTTGAGCGCAACGTCTCCAAAGATGGAAAACGGCAGCCCATTGTTCGACTGAATACCACCAAAGCACGCCTGGCCAGTCGCATCCGCCGGCGCAAACTTGATCAAACTCGCCGGGATGGTGATCATGGACGACTCAATCCCAAACCCAAAGTCCGGCACCGCGTCATCGCAACGGAACACGACACCTCCGGCCTGCGCGCTGTACTGGGCGCTGGGAATCTGCGAATAGTACGCCGTGATCACATCGTCCGGCATCAGCAGCAGCGTCGTGCCCGTGTCGGCAATACCAGTGATGGACGCCTTCTGGATCGCATTGGTACCGACCTGGATTCCCGTCGACGTGAAGGTCCAGAATCCCGCCGTGCTGTTGACCGGCGTCGTCGTCATGGGACCCTTGGCGCCCGCCATGTCGACTACACCGAAGCTGTACTTGCCCTCGGCCTGGTGGCGGAGGTCGACGGTGAAGAGCGGCTTGTCGAGCGACGGCACGGCGTTGTCGAAGAAGGTCTTTTGCGGTTGCGGCGCCACCGTGTTGAGCTTGCTAAAGGCCAGTCCCATGAGTCCGTCGAGGGGATCCGTTGTGAAGGACGCCGACACTTGCTTCGCAGCCTCGACGGCTTGCCCCTGCACAGCCAGACCACCAACGCTGACCATGTCGGTGAAGACGTCGCCGCTGGAGGCGCTGCCGTCGCCAAAGGTGATATTCCAGGTAGCGCCTTGCATGCGTGCGGATGTTGAGCTGGCTGCCGCGTTGTACAACGTCTGGCCACGCACCTCACGCGCCGCCGTCTCGGTGCTGAAGACCCAGAGGTCGCTGGAACCCGTGTCAAAGTCAAGGTTGAGCGTCTGCGGCGGCGTGCCGATCTGCACTGGCGTCAGGAACTCTGCATCTCCCTTGACGGGCGTGTTGATGGCCTGACCCGAGGCGCGTTTGGCGAGCACCGAGTCGCGGCGGGTTGCAGCGGCAGCGGCCACGTCGTCGGGCGGCGTCATGCCATACTTGTGGTAGGCTTTGGCGAGGGACGTGGCGCCGTGCGGTTGATACTCGGGGTTGGGTGTTGCGCGCACCGCCAGCTGCCTTTCCAGAGGCACTGCTGATGCGGAAGCGGCGAGGAGCCCGAGGGCAACAATGGCGGAGGTCTGCATTTTGAAGGGCGGAAAAAAAGATTGATATCGAAGCGAATATGTGCTGGTAAGGACCGAGGTGAGTGAATGGAATCAGGAGCCCGGCTCTTGTTCAACCAAACCAGAGAGAAACGACGCCGCTCGTCAACGGACTAGGGCATGTTATACCTCTGGTATCTGGCGACTGCTGAGGACTTCAGGGGCTTTCATCTCTCCAAGTCGAGACGGCGCCTCGTCATCACCGTGACGAATGGGACGAGCGTTGGGGCAGTGGTCAGGGGAAAGCCCAGGCGTCGTCTGATGTTGAGGGCGGACATTTCAGGGGGCCGCTCAGCGGCTGCACACCGACGGGGCTCAGCGACTGCTTCAGCGGGTTCAGGTACGGCGCGAGAGAGGCCATTCGCGGGGCTTGGCGGCTACTCGGCACCGACCGGCGCGGGCCACGGTTTCAGCGTCGCGGGGGGACGTAGACGAGTCGCCGGCCGATCATCCGGCCTGACGCGGCGTGGCCAAGGGGCGATCGACCACGGTAGACTTGTTCCCTCGGCTTTCTGTTCTGTTTTGTTTTCTCTGAAAAGACACCTCCGAGTAGTCAATTGTTAACGTGGACTCCAGCTTTCTCGCGCGCATGATGATGCCCTTTCAGACCATAGCCAAGCCGTGTCCTCGAATGAGGGCGGCCTCTGCCATGCACGATGATGCTATGACAATGTTAGCGGGGTCAGGCAGAAGCTGCCTTGGAGTCTTGGTCATTTCAATCCCACCAGCTTCGTGCTTCAAAGCTCTGCCTTCTCTCCTTCATCACACCCAGTGCCACCACCACCGTGACCATGGTCAAGATCCTCCCGCCCTACAAGCCTGACATCCCAGAAGCACCCCCCGGCATGGTCGTGACCATCATGGCGGCGGGCCACGTCTACTGGGTCGAGGACTTTGAATACTTCGATCAGATCGGCCGCGACCCAATGCAACAAGTTCGACTATGGTCCATCACCGACAATGACGAGCGCGTCGCCCGTCTGGGTCAGATCCTCGACGAGTTCCCCAAGCAGAAACACCGCCGTGAGATGCTTCACATGGCTGTGGCACGTGGCGACGAGGCCTTGGTTCGGTGTATAGTAGCCACGGGGATCAAAGTGCAGCCGGAGATTCACCCCCAGCCCTTGTCGAATGAGGAGGAGGAGGCGCGGGAGAACGGCAGCATCCCTGACAGGGACGACCCAAAATTTGTGCCGGTGCATAAAGCCGCGAACATGGGCCGACTCGGATGCCTGAAGGTCCTGCTGGAGGACGGCAAGGCGGACATTGACTCGCTCGACGCCGTGGGCCGTACGCCACTGATCGCCGGCGCCGGTCACCCGGAGATCGTGCGGTACCTCCTCTGCCGGGGTGCCGATCCCGCGGCCAGGACCGATATTGACACGGAGGCTGCCCGGTCGGATTTGGGCATCTACGCTGGCGCTGACGCCCTGGAATTTGCAGCTGGTTCGGGAAGTCTCGAAAGCGTGAAGATGCTGTTTGAGCACGAATCGGCACGAGCCACACCGCTGGCCATTCAAGCAGCAGCAGCCATCCCGGGAGCAGAAAGCCACGAGCTGCTGAGGCTCCTGCTGGTCAAGGGGGGATATCCGATGCACGGGCGGGACGGCAAGACCAAGGGCGACCTCCTGACTGAAGAACAGGCGCGAGCAATTGACGATGCGATCCCCAAAGCCGCCATGGACGGCAGTCTCGACTCACTTCGAATGCTCCTCGAGTACCGCTTTCCCGTCGGCCCCGAGGGCGAGCTGGCCATGCCACTGGACGTGCCCGAGTCACTTCACAAACCTTTCATCTACGGCGCCTACAGCGCCGCAGCAACCAACGACCGGGCGCGCTTCGACTTTCTCCGCAGCTTCAGCATTCGCGAGCATGATACCATGTCGCTCGACGACGTGCCTGCAGACCAGACGCTCAACCTGCAACACCTCCTTGAAAAGGCGGTCGAGGGGGGAGCGACGGGTATGGTGAGGCAGCTTGTGGACGAGCTGGGAGCGGATGTGAACGCGCATCGCATCCCGACGGGGGTGAAGCCTCTGTTCTACGCGGCGGGGAATGACCGCCCGGGGATGGTGAAGCAGCTTATCGAGGAACACGGGGCGGATATTGACCTTGGCAGCGGCCGATATGCGACGGGGTCGACGGCGCTGGATATAGCAGTGGTGTTGAAGTCGTTGGAGAGCGTGGAGCATCTGCTAAGACATGGGGGACCGGTTGACAAGGTGAGCGAGGGGGTACGAGGAGGAGGGAGTGTCAGAGCTATTTTGAGGGCTTGTAGGGGCGATGAAGGGCCGTCGGTGGTGCTGGAGACGGAGGAAGAGGCGGCGGAGTATCTGGCTGCATGTCGTGGGGACTGGCAGACTCAAAATCCGCTGTATGTGCGTGTTGAGCTTGGGCCGGGGGATGAGGCGTTACTTGATGGGTTGAGGCCGAGGAAGAGGGCGGAGAGACTGCGTGAGAAGGGGATGGGGGCGAGGGAGCTTCGGCAGGGGGAGGAGGAGTTGGCTGAGGGGGATGTCAGGGCGGATATGGTGGAATATCCGACTTTTACGGGGAGACAGGAGACATTGGATGAGGATATGGATCTGTTGCCCAAATTTGAGCCGTTTTTGCGGTCTATTGGGTAGGCAGAGGGCCAGAAGTTAGGGGTGGTAGGGATGGTGGTGATGGTCGGGGTTCGGGGAATAGAAAGTCGAAGTGTGACAACCCACGATGCTTGACGTGCGAACAGGATTCGCTCGGCTCGAATAAAATGATGATCAATGCAACTCTGGAAGCACCCTCCCGAGAAACTCACTCACTCGCCCTACGAAGCTCGGCTTCTCCCGCTGGCCGCCCGAGACCCGAGACGAACATCCCAGCTCCCCCTTGTTTATCGCCGTCGCATCGCGCCGTGGCAATGGGCCCAATAGGCCCAATAGGCCCAGTCTGGCCTGTGAGCCCGGGTGCACGGAGATTCCAGGATGGTCGTCCGGGGCATGAGGCTCCGCAGCACATCGAATTCCCCCGCCATGCACCTTGCTCCGAGTGCCAGAACGAAAATTCCGAGGCGCGCTTCTAGGGGCGTCTGTCTACTTCAAACGCCTAATCTCCCACACGGAGAATTCGAATCGCACCACCGATGGCCTGGGCCTGGGCGTATCTGCCGACAGGGCTGCATGCACATTTGAATGATAAGTCGCAGGATGGAAGGTTTCTGATGCTGATGCCGCTTCTGTGTTTGTTCATCTCATCTTTTCCGCCGGCCGGACACATCTTTACTTCCCATACTCTGCTTCATCCATCCATCATGCTTGTCCTTCGCCTCCTTTCCCTGGCCGCCGCCGCCACGGCCACGGCGATCCCCGCCGCTCTTGTCCCCCGACAGAACATCGCCCCCGGCCCCGTCACCGGCGACCTCTTCATCCACGACCCGACCGTCGTCAAGACCCCCGGCGGCACGTACCTCGCCGCTTACACCGGCGATAACGTGCAGCTCAAGACCTCCACCGACCGCACCCGCTGGCGCAACGCCGGCGCCGCCTTCCCCAACGGCGCCCCCTGGACAACCCCCTACACCAAGGGCGAGAAGAACCTCTGGGCCCCCGACCTGTCCTACATCAACGGCGTCTACCGCCTCTACTACTCCGCCTCGAGCTTCGGCTCCTCCCGCTCCGCCATCTTCCTGGCCACCAGCACCACCGGCACCTCCGGCTCCTGGACGGACCGCGGCCTGGTCATCGAGTCCTTCGAGAACAGCAACTGGAACGCCATCGACCCCAACCTCGTCGTCGACGCACAGGGCCGCTGGTGGCTCTCCTTCGGCTCCTTCTGGGGCGGCCTCAAGATGATCCGCATCGACCCCAACACCGGCAAGCGCCTCTCGGGCGACAACACCTTCATCTCCCTCGCCGCCCGCCCTTCCAACGGTGGCGCCGTCGAGGCCCCCGTCATCAAGCGCAACGGCGACTATTACTACCTCTGGGTCTCCTTCGACAGCTGCTGCCGCGGCGCCGACAGCACCTACCGCATCATGGTCGGACGCTCCAAGACCATTGAGGGTCCCTATGTCGACAAGGCCGGCAAGCAGATGATGCAGGGCGGTGGTACGCAGATGATGTCTAGCCACGGCAGTGTTCACGGCCCGGGACACAACGCTGTCTTCACTGATGGTGATGGCGATGTGCTGATGTACCACTACTACAACAACGCTGGTACTGCGCAGATTGGCATCAACCGTCTGAGGTACGAGTCTGGATGGCCCGTCATTTTCTAAGCGGCAAGGAGGCTTTTCTTCTTTATTCTTTTCGTACATACTTCGTAACGTGGGAGACTGCACTTGCAGCTTCATACATATTACGTCTCTTCAGACACCCGCTGGCAATATATATCTCATGCCTCAGATTATCCTGCGCCAAGCACTCGCGACACGCTCCGCCCGATGGTGCAATATGCATATCGAACCTTGGCCGGGCCATCCGCCCCCGGCGACCTTCCTACTCGGGCGCCGATGGACAGAGCCAAGACCCGCGATGCGACGTCTTCTCCTCTTCTTTGCCGGGCAGTCTCCGACGATTAGCATCCTTCGTGTGACGCGATGGCGGGGATGGTTTGCGTGAGGACTTCATCTCTCATTGTGACGATGCTTCGAAGAATAAAAGACGAGGGGAGGGACTGAGACGAAGGTTGAGGAGAGACCAGACAATCAGTCCGCATCCTCCTCATCATGCGCATTCAGGCCCTTGCTGTCACCCTCGTACAGGCCGGCATCGTCCGCGCCCAGGCCTACGCCGATAACCAGCTCTCCCTCCAACAAGATCCTCCCCTCGTCGACGCCCTCTTCCCCGACGTGCCCGACATTGAGCTGCTGTCCCCCGCATTTGCCGATCCCTCCTCCGTCCCGGCCTCCTTCGCCGCCGGCACCAGCGGCCCAACCGACATCACAGTCCTCGGTAACGTTATGCCTCCAGGTCCCTCACGAAGGACCACTCCTAACCATTGACCTAGACAAGTTCCTCCAGGACATTGCCTCCCGCCACGCCTGGGCAACCTATGACAACGCCCTCGAATCTGAAGAGCTCCGCCCCATTCCCTACCTCCGCCTCTCCTCCCCCTCCAGCAGCAACTGCACCGCCGGCCGCAAAGTCCGCATCTGGCTCCAGGGTGGCGTCCACGGCAATGAACCAGGCGGTGACCAGGCCCTGCTCGCTCTCCTAGGCCGCCTCGACGCAAACTCAACATACACCGAAGGTCTCCTCGCCAAGACGGAAATCGTCGTCCTCCCTCGCTACAACCCCGACGGCGTCGCCTACTTCCAGCGCGCCTACGCCTCAAACTTTGACCCCAACCGCGACCAAGCCGTCCTCAAATCCCGCCAGAGCCGCGACGTCAAGCGTGTTCTCTCCGCCTTTGACCCCCATGTCTTCCTAGACGCGCATGAGTATACCGGCGGCCAACGTCTCGGTGCCGCGGGCAACCTCCGCAAAGCCCAGGACGCACAACTCTCCAACGTCAAGAACCCAAACATCCACGAGAGTATCCGCGCTCTTGGCGAGGGTCTCTTCACATCCCGCATAGTCGCCACCCTTGACGGCCACGGCCTGCGGACAAGTCCCTACTTCACCGCCCCTGGCGGGACAGACGACCTCGTCCTCACCGAGCCCAGCTCCGTCAGTCGCCCTAATCACAACAACGCTGGCCTCCTTCAAGCCGTCGCCTTCCTCTCCGAGACGCGCGGTATCCGTCTGGGGGACCAGCATTTCCAACGCCGCGTCACAGCCGGTTTTCTCGTCGCCCAGACCATCATCGAGACAGCTGCCGAAAATACCCGCGAGGTCCTCGACACCATCGAGTCCGGTCGTGCCGCCTTTGTGGACAGTACCGACGACATCATCGTAAACGACACAGCTCGCGTCCATGAGACGGCCTGGGAATTCATCGACGCCAGCACCGGCACCCTCGTCAACCTCCCAGTCACATTCCACAACAGTACCCCCGCCGTACCGGGCCTGACCCGCCCTCGTCCCGAGGCCTATGTCTTCCCCCGCGCCTTTTCCGACGTCGCTGAACGTCTACGCGTGTCTGGCGTTGAAGTCGAAGAGCTGACTGAGCCGTTCGACGGCGAGGTTGAGGTCCTACGTATAACTCGGGCTACTGTCGACTCGGCAAAGTACGAGGGCATCGCAGAGACAGATGTCGAGACGGAGGCGTTCCGGAAGCGCGTTCGTATTCCTGCTGGAGGGTACTGGGTGAGTACGAGGCAGAAGAATGCGGCTTTTGCGCTGGTGACACTTGAGCCGGAGAACAGGTCGTCGTACGCGCGGTACAATCTTGTTGACCTGGTGAGGGGGGCTGAGTACCCTATTTTCCGGGTGTTGTAGATGCTGCTGTCACGGTGGTGCTGAATAAAGTGTCCTGCCCACCTTGAGAATCATATGTTCATTTCGTTCTATCTGGCATCGCTGTCCTTGGTATCATAGTTAAATCACAAAGAAGGACATCCATCACACCCCTCCTAGAGGCCCCTCGACCCTGACCTCGACCCATCGGCAATATGGCTCCTTGGCGGCGGACACAGCGGTGTCAGCGGTTCATCTGCGTCTATCCCACCATACTCATCCTCCGTCTCAACTCCTGTGCCCACTGTCCACGCCATGCTCAAGTCCCTTCGCAAAGCCGCCACAGGGCCAAGCTCCGTGTCATAGCCCCTCGGCCTCGTCTTGCGGGTCTGGACCTGCATCGTGCCAGTCTCTCGACCCTGGAAGTGAAAGGCCCGCAGCGCCGGTGTGGGGATGGCCTTTTCGATGCGCTCGCTGTTGGCACCCGAAGAGGCGTTGCTGTCGAAAGGGGTGGCAGGAATCTTAGATGATGGAGTCTTCTTGCCGCGGAGGGATGACATTTGTCTGCGAGCGTTGCCGATGAGTGGGCGTAACGTGGGGACGCAGACGCACACGGTGGCAGAGCAGAGCTCGACGATGGCGAAGATGGAGGAGAGGGATGCACTGTAGGTGGCTCCACGGGCAGTGGCGGCTTTTTTGAGAGAAGTGATACGAATGATGTTGATGGCGGTGGTGCTGCGCAGGTTAGCTGAGTTCTTTGCAGGGTAAACCGATGGACGTACAATGAACCAAGAGCGAAGACGCCGATGAGGATCATCTTGGGCTTTCGGGCCAGCGGTAGGCTGCGCAGCAGGGGGATGGGCATGATGAGGATGATGAGGTCGGTGACGAGATTGACGCCCGCGTTAACATACCACCACACGACCACATCCAAACATTTTGGCGGAGGGCCTGGGGGCGGTGGAAATACCCAGGCGGCCGAGGGCGGTGTGCAGCGAATGGCGAAGGAGAGGATGAGAGAGAGGCCGAAGAGTAGGTTGAAGAGGAAGAGGGCGTCGCAGAGGCGCTGGAAGTTAGGCAGTGGGAAGATGCGGCGGTATTGGAGGAGGAAGGTGGCCTTGAGAGCGGTGATGGAGGCTTGATAGGTGACGATGGAAACCTTGGACAAGGTGGCGGCCATGTAGAGGTTCTCGGGAGGGATACTCATCAAGGGAGTTCCGATGCCATAGTGGGTGGCTAAACTGGGTAAGCATTGGGGAGAAGAGCAAGGGGAGAGGTGCACCTACTCAAGGCGATGATGATGCCGGTGGTCAGGACTAAGATGTACGAGAACATGGATGCCCAGTCGTCCATTCCCCACTGGCGTAGAACAAGGCGGCGTACATAGGCCCTCAGGAGGGTGACGATGGTGGCACACGTCAGGACGAATGCTGTGGCGGCCACAATCTCCTGCCTCATATCCACGGGTCGGGCATCGCGTTGAGCGAGAACCTCGTGTCCCGAGAACATCGACCAAGCAAATGCCGTGTTGTGGTTGTCCATCTCTCTCTGTACTCGTTGCCCCGAGGGGATAAGCTGCTGCCGTTGGATATTCAACACTCAATCCCTTGTCGCCCACCGTCTGTCGAGTTCATGGTGTGTGGGGTGAAGTTCGAGACCCGCAAGAGATGAGAGAGGTAAAGAAGAAGATGGGGCAGACAACCTGCAGGGTAAAAAACATCACCACCACCCCTCTCCGCGTCCTGCTGTCCTAGAACCCAACAACTCGGGCCGCGTGGTTCATCTATCCGAACAGACGATTGGGCCTGATCGACTGCTTTGTCTCACCTAGAACGTGCGGGCGCTGCGGTGAGAATTGCGGTGCCATGCCGCCCCGGGGAACTCTAATGCGCCGATCGCTCAGGACCGCCAGAGGGCCGGGTCATCAGACGGGCCCTTCCTTTGGCTCATCGGAGTACTGGTCCGTCGCACGGGGACTCGAGGCAGACCAAACAAGGCACTGAAGGCAGCAGCATTCAGCGCTACCGGCCTGCACAGCATCCGGCTCGAGAAGGCGAGTCATGAGATGGCAGGGAGCTGTGCAGCCGGATCAAAGATGCGGGAAGCGTAGCGTCGACGCCGTCGTTGTGGCCACCGCAGCGGCGGGAGGCGGTGTGCTTTTCATCTGCCATAGCGCTGAGGCTTGAGGTGAGAGCTAGGTCTCTTGAACGGCAGAGGGCTGCCCAAGGCCTTGGTGCTGCGGGGATTCGACGGTCAGACCTCGAACCACCGCATCATGAATCAGAGTCCGGTTCATCTGGTCGCCTGACTGTCGGTAGTCGGAGAGGGGGGACACGATCGAGCGATGACCGTTGCTGCTGATGGTTGAGTCAATCGGGTGGCGGGTGGTTGTCAGGCTCGACGTCTGAGACGCAGGATGATGAGACGGCGTCGTATTGCGGCGTATCTGAGGTGGCCGCGAGTCAAGCAGAAAGGATGAAGCTGGGGGGAATATGGGAGGGGACGGAAGAAACGGCAAAAGCAAAAGGGGAAAGTATCCTGCGTGAACAGGGAATCGAACCCTGGGCTCCCCGATGGCAACGGAGAATTTTACCACTAAACCATTCACGCTTGTTGGATGCTGAATCGAAAGCTGGCTAGGATCATGACCCAGACATCTCTCTGCTTGGTGCTTCTGAGCTCGAATCTCGCTCTCAGCAATTGGCCAACCAAAGCTCCTGCACACCCCGCCAGAAAGTCGACCTCCCCCCTCCATCGCCAACTTCACCGCCGACCCTGATGCATCATGTGCTTCGGCGCGCGCACGCCTTTACTCCCCTCATTCGACATAACCACCTGCGCACCTCGCTGACCCTGCCCCGTACGATGGCCACCACCGCAAGGACCTATGGCGTCCGTCCCCTCCCCGTCGCCGCTCGCCTTCACGGCTGACACGGCCGCCTGCAGGATGCCATCGACGCCCTCAACTCTCTCCAGACGCCCTTCGAGGTAGTCGAGGCTCGCCGCAAGGCCGGCGTCCGACCAGATGAGGCTGCCATCCGGGAGATGCGTGCCTACCTTGCTCGCATCGGCCACACAGTCTGCCCTCCCTCCCTTGATCTCCATGCGACCACAGCTAACATGCCCTCGCACAGCCCGCCGACCTCTCCCGTCTCAACGTTGTCCACGTCGCCGGCACAAAGGGCAAAGGCACTACCTGCGCCTTCACCGACTCCATTCTCAACCACCACCGTCTCGCCTCCCCGTCCGCCCTCCCGCGCAAGACCGGCCTCCTCATCTCCCCGCACCTCATCTCCGTCCGCGAGCGCATCCGCATCAATGCCCGCCCCATCGCCGAAGATCTGTTTGTGAAATACTTCTGGGAAGTCTGGGACCGCCTCGCCGATACCCCCGCCGCCCTGCCAGAGCTTGCTGTCCCTGGCACGCGCCCCGTCTACGCCCGTTACATGACCCTCCTGGCCTTGCACGCCTTCATGCGCGAGGGCGTCGAGTGTGCGGTTCTCGAGACCGGCATTGGCGGCGAATACGACGCCACCAATATCGTCGAATCCCCGGTTGCCACCGCCGTGACAACCCTGGGCATCGACCACGTCTTCGCCCTCGGTGACACCGTCGAGAAGATTGCATGGCACAAGGGCGGTATCGCAAAGCCCGGCAGTCCCGCCTTTGCTACCGAGCAGCCCTACGAGGGCGCCGCGCGTGTTCTCAAGAAGCGTGCCGAAGAGAAAGGCGTGTCGTTGCATGTCATCGGCATCGACCCACGCCTTGAAGGAGTAGATATCCGCCCCGCCGCCGCTTTCCAGAAACGCAACGCCAGCCTGGCCATTGCCCTTGCCGAGACCGCCCTCGCCAAGATCGACCCCTCTTTCCGCCGTCAAGACGACGCACTCCCGCAGGACTTCATCGACGGCCTCGAGAAGGTCCAGTGGCGCGGTCGCTGCGAGGTCAAGCACGTTGACGGGATCGTCTGGCACCTCGACGGAGCGCACACCACTGACAGCCTGAAAATGGCCTCGCGGTGGTTCGTCGAGGAGAGTGCCCCCCGAAAGGGGCCTCGTGTGCTGGTCTTCAACCAGCAAGGCCGCACTGAGGCCATTGACTTCCTGGATGGCCTGCACGAGGGCAGCATACGTTCCGGGTCTGCAACAGCCTACGACCATGTCGTTTTTTGCACCAACGTGACTTTTTCGACAGGCTACAAGAAAGGTTTGTCTGACTGTCTCCGTGGTCTGGAGCTCGCTGACTTGTTTAGACTTTGTCAACCACCAGTATGACGCCAAGGCCATCGCCGCGCTGACGGTTCAGCGCAGCTTCGCAGAGAAATGGGCTACTCTGGATCCTGCGGCGCATGTCGAGGTAAAGCCCACGATCCAGGAGGCTCTGGAGTACGTGCAATCCCTGACCTCCGGCTGCAAGGAGGGCGAGACAGTCCAGGCTTTCATCACCGGCAGCCTACATCTCGTGGGCGGCGCCCTGGAGATCCTCGAGGGTTCCGAGGCTCTGTAGATTGGACGAATAGAGCCAGTTGCATGGTGCGTCCCAGGACATTTAGACAGAACATAGACGGGAGCCCAATCTGCATCATTCGAACGGCGGCATCAACACCAGCTTTCAAGGCGGGGCGATTTCATTCACTACGAAACTCCTGCTACAGTGTAACGGCGCCCCAATTGAGTGGCCGGCCATGTCACTCAAGCCCTCTCCTCCACATCCGCCTTTTCGACGTTGACAGAGTCCTCGTGGACTGCGTCGATATCCTTGCCCGACTTGTCCGCGACAACATCTCCAAAAGCACCAGCAATCTCTTCAAGACTGAGCTGGTTAGTCTCCGGCAGCCATACACGGTAGACCACAAAGGCCACCAGGTTCAGGGCGATGAAGACAAAGTAGAACTTCCAGTTGATTGCGGTAAAGGCCAGTGGGGTCACCTGCGACAGCCAGATGTTGGTCACGGACATGGAGAAGACGGCGAAGGCATTGCCGTTGCCGCGGAGGTGCTGCGGGAAGATTTCGGCGGCGATGACCCAGACAGTGCTGTTGAAGAAGAGCGCGTAGCAGCCTGAGTATAGGAAGATGAACGCCACACCGGCGGCAGCGCCGGCCATGTTGCTGCCGTCGCCGAAGAAGCGAGACATGATGGTGAGGAGGGTGAGAAAGACGGCGAGCACGATGGAGCCGACGCCTAGGGCGGATTAGCAGCCGTCCATCCTTGGTACATCATGCTTGGGGCGCACTTACACATCGTCCGTCGACGGGGCCACTTGTCCGAAACCCAGAGCATGTTGGCGACCTGACCAACAACGCCCATGAAGCCGTAGCAGCCACTGATGAGAAGGACCGTCCTACCCTTAAACCCGAGACCGGCATAGAAAAGGGACTGGTAGTTTTGTACAACGCCGCCTGATGAATGGTCAGCGGCGAAGAGACGGCATGGCCAGAGGTAACTTACCACCAGAGAGCTTGGTCATGTTCAGAATGAAGCAAGCGAGGAGGAGGCGACGGGCATAGCGAAGAGAGAAGAGCTCGGCCCAGCTTGAATGCTGGCGTTGCGATTGCTCGAGGGCGAGCTGCGACATGATTTCTCTCATCTCAGTCAGCACAAACTCCTCCCCTCTCTTGGCATGTAACATCGACAGGACCTTGTGGGCGTCTTCGTGCCTCTCTTTCGATACAACTAGTCAAGCGTCAGCAAAGTGCCTTTTTTTCAGCACTGGACCATGCGGGGAATACTTACGCCATCGAGGAGAGTTCGGCAAGAAGATGGTCAAGAAGAGCAGCAAAAGGGCAGGGGGTATTTGCATTGCCAGCGGAATTCTCCACTGAGCATCGCCAACAGCATATGAGGCCGCATACCCGATCCAGTTGGCAACGAGATATCCAATGGCGGTCAGCAGGCCCTTGAGCGCAACGAGGACTGCGCGATTGTCAGGTGGTGACAGCTCGGCAATGTAAATGGGCACGATGGTCAGCAGAGCACCGGTGGCGAGGCCGGCAATGGTGCGTCCGGCAATCATCATGCCAACATTGACGGAACCGGTCTGGATGGCGGTGCCGATGATGGCGAAGAGGGTTGAGAGGAAGACGAGACTCTTGCGACCCCATTTGTCCATGAGGGCGCCGGATCCGAAGCTGCCGATGCAGTTGCCGGCGTAGTAGGTCGAGACGATGGCGCCTGTCAGGGAGGGACTTGGTTGGAGCGAGCCGTACATGTACTGCTTGAATGAGTCGTGGGCAATGGTGGTTGCTACGATGCCAGTGTCGACGCCGTATGCCAGGCTATGAACGTCAGTACCCTAGGTAGGTTGAGAGCGCTGGAAGGATCGCTTACCCGCCCAAAGCGATGACCAGGGAGTTGTATGTGGTGATGTCCAGTCCCAACATCTTGAAGGCTTAGTCGTGTGGTTATGGAGTGACTGGTTGTGGTGAGTGGGATCTGTAGAGGCAGGCCAAATAAGAGTTGAGAGTCATCAGTCTTTAAGTACTGGGAGTAGCAGCAGCGACCCCGAGAGGCCCGAAGAATTGGTTCAAGCCCTGGTAGATTCACCTGGAGTGATGGAGGACAAGCTCGGGGAGAGATGCAGCGATGGAATCCGGGGACCCCGCAAGAGGAGTGGCGGCGTGGGGAAGACTGTCCTGGAGCCGCAACATCATGTTCCGCATCATATGATGTTGCAAGGAGAATGAAGGCGTTGATGCTGTGGCGATCGTCAGGGCGTCCCGGCGGTGTGGCTGGCTCCCGGTATAACATGTTCCGGCGCTAATCGGCCTATAGTGAGAAACATTTCCCCCTGGACCAACATCATCCGAGTCAGGTCACTTCCATCATTCTCTCAACTCTTCTCGCGCAACATCATCCCCCGGGTTTGACAGCGATTCCGGACCATGACATCAGGTGAGCATGCATACTCAGATGAGCTTATGCGACCCAGAGGACCGGTAATTTCAAGTGGATTGCTGGCTGACTGGGGCAAAGGTGACGAGTCGGGGCGTCGTCCAGGGGCAGCACACTTGGGCGCAGGGGGCACAGGGGCTGGTGGTCCACTGGTCTCACCCTCATCGTAGGTTATCCTATTCAGTATCCTCCCTGCGCCTTCGAGACTGACTGGTCGTCCCTATGTCTCCAGCTGCGAACCATGCAAGAGACGCAAGCTTGGATGTGACAGGGCGCTTCCAAAATGCCATCGGTGTGAGCGGAATGGCCTCTCTTGCGACTATCGAACGCGAAGGAGACCCGGCTTCGCTGCTGGGCATAGGCAAGATCTCGAGTCCAGGATCAGTAGGTTTTCCTTTAATGCACGTCAATTGTCGAAGCAGCTGCTCATCTTTGCCAGAGGCCCTAGAAGCCGAGAACGAGCGTCTACGACAAGGGGTACAGGCTCGAGACACCCAACCATCCGGCGAATCTACAGCCGATGTGCAACAGCCGACGCCTGCAACGTCGCAGTTGACGACGAATTCTCACCATCACCAAACCTCATCGAATCCCAACAGCGGCACCGTACCTTCCGAGAACGTATTCCTGGCGACATATACCCGCACGAGCAAGATAATCGAGCGAAAGCCGCCCCTCGACCTCGTCATCGCTGCCGTCTCCGTCTTCCTTCGCCACATCCACCCATGGTTCCCCTTCATCGACGTCCAGCGCATCCTCTCCGAGCTCGTCACTACAAGAGAGCCCTCCCTCCTTCTCAACGCGACCTTTGGCGCTTCCCTTCCGTTTCTGCACGACTGCCGCCTCGACCAGGCATCGAGCGATCCTTTCTGGAAGTACACGAAACGCAAGATTTTCGCCGAAACGGCCGAGGAACCCTCGTACGCATCGCTGGAGGCGTGCACCATACTCACCCTCGACCTGTCTGGAATGACCAATGGCCCACAGGTTTGGAGCCGCCTCGCCGTCATTGTGAAGCTTGCCTCTCAGCTTCGTACGCTTAGGGGTCAAGCCCTGCGTCCGTCAGTCCAGATGGATGATGTTTCGACTGTGGTCAAGCCGGGATCCAGGCAACATGCTCGGCTCTTCTGGGCAATCTTCGCCCTGGAATCTTTCATCACCATCACGACCGGGCAGCCTTCGCAGCTGACCGAGGCTTTCCTGCGGCCGTTCCGGGAAACGCGCGAGGCAACATGGCAAGATGGTGCTGACGGCCCGATATCACCCGCTTCGCTTTTTCTGTACCAGCTGGAGCTTCTGGATATCTCCCGGGATGTTCACGACACCTATCTTGCGTATGTTGCTGCCTACGGCACTGATGATTCTGCTCCCCGTCACCATCTCGAGCGTCTGACAGCACTCTCGGACGACCTCCTTATCTGGCTTGCGGCACGGGGCCTCCCAGCGAATCTACAAATGAACGAGTCCCTGGAGACGACAACACCGCCACTGCTCGTCATGATCAACACTTACAGCCATTCCATCTCCATCTTCGCCAGGGGCCTGGTCGAGTTCTCCGGCGTCCGATCCTCGTACCCGCAAGCGCGAAGGAGTAGCAACTCTGCCGAAAATATGCACTCCGTTCAGGCCATAGTTGGCCTCTGCACCAAAAACGTCGACGCTATTGGAGACCAGCTCGGCTGGCCCTTTGCCTGGTCCATGTGGACTGCGGCACGATATCTTCTCGTCGCCGCCAACAGCCACTCGCTTCCACCTCACGCATCCTTCCACACTCTCCTCAGCGGCATCGGGAAAATGGGGAGATACTGGCAAGTGAGCAAAAAGTACTGGCGCCTGCTCTCTCGAGCTGAGAAAGCTCTTGCGCTTCAACAAGGCGCTGGGAACGGGGCCAGCAGTGACGATGAAGGGGCTGTTTTGGGCGAACAACTCCTCGCCGCCATGGTGAACTTGCGCATTCCGACCTCAGATCTTGAAGACAGGTTTCGCGTCGATCCTTTGTTGTGTCAGAATGAGTCTCATGCGGAGAGTTCGTCAAGCATCGTATCCGAGACGGGTGAGGGTGCCATTGCGCCGACTCTCGATGGGGCCAATGTGTACGGGCATGATGCGGGCATGCTTGTACCAGACTCATATCTGGGTGATACATGGTTCACCTCGCCGCTCTTCGCATCGTCAGCATACCAGGTCTTTCCTGGCGATCTACACGACGAGGTGGGATGGGGATTGTAAATACATCGATACTTCTATTCACTCTAGTTTGACTTTATAGACCAGCTCGCCTTCTTGAGTCGTTCGTGTCTCGTCCACCCCCGGAAGAACAATGGCCACCTCCAACACCGCATCTTCCACAATATCGAATCGGAGTGTGACCTGCGCAGTCGCAGGTTGAGCATCATGCTTCCAAGAAACATGCGCCCGCCCCTTCAATTGCCCGCCCAGCCGGCCAAGAGGCACCGTTGCGGCAAAGTCCTTGTACAGGGCCACCCTCGGCTTGAACACTAACTTGGACCAACCCCTCTCGCCAGGCTGTATGCCCGCAACCTCGGCTGCGTACTCAAAGATGGGCGCGCTGCCCCACGCGTGACAATCTGACCGCTGCGAGACACTGTCCTCCTCCCAGGTCGTCACGCCAAGGTCAAGCTGCCTGGTCCAGGGTTCCCAAAACTGATGGAAGATCTCGTTATAGACTCGTCCACCAGCGGCACTCAGCGCCCGGAGGGTGTAGAATGACATGGACACCGACGTTGGCGTGAATTTCTCCGCTGGGTTGAGGGACCGTCGTAGGAGGGCCTGGGCTTCCGTCCCTTGTACTGCCCCGGCCAGAACCGCCCAGATCTGACTCGCCTGGCTGTATTTCGTGCTCTTCTTCTCGAAGCGAACCAGGCTATCGGTGAAGGCCTCGCCGTCAAAACAGTGCGTCTTCACGGCATTGATGATGCTTATTGCCTTGCCGCGGTGCTCCTCTGCCAATGCAGGCCTCCCTAACACAGCCTGCATGACCGCGGCTTGTCCCAGTGTGTAGGCATACAAGAGATTGGTATAAGTCGAGATGCCCGACTCCTCGGCCGTAGGCGGAATACCAAAGGGTCGCCACTCTTCAGCCCAGTCGACAAAGTTCCATACCCCTGGGCCCGTATCGGAAACAGCCAGGCCAAGCGTGGCATCTAGACGAGAGTCGAAGTAACACAGAATGCCGTCAATGACGGGCAAGAACTGCTTTGCAAAACGGCGATCGTCAAAGAAGCGAAGATGGTCACTGATCATGATGATCCAGTAGAGAGAAAAGTGCGGGATGATCTGAGGCTTATGAGAGGGGCTGCGACTACACGTCAGACCGACGGACGGGCGGTATGAGTTGTGTAGCTGGATAATAGCCTGTCGTGCGAGACGGTCGTCACCAGATGTGTAATAGGTGAAGAGGGCCGAGCTGCGAGTGTCCATGGCGTATTGGAACTGTTCGTAGAAGGGGCAGTCCTCGTAACAGTCGTGCATACAGTTCCTCAAGGTCCGCACGCTGGTGGCCATCAATCTGCGCGGATGGTCGCTGTCTGAGCTTCGGACGTCGACGACGGATTCGAGCGGATACGTTGTGGTGGTAATCTCAAGACCGAGGAAGACCAAGTCCGCGTCGGCAGCAGCCTCGATGTTGAGACGCAGGAACCGAAATGTGCGCCAATGAAAAGGAGACATGACTTCTTCTTCGGCCGAGGAGCTCTCGATAGAGTATGCGACGTCGAAAGAGCGACCTGCCAGCTCGAAGAAGTCTTTCGGTCCGTAGAGCTGCTTGGTCAAATCGCGACGATGTCCCTTTGTCCGCAGCCAGGGCACCGATCGAGGCTGATCCTCATAGCTTTCCGAGTACGTGATGACGATTTTGTTTCCAGATGTTTCGGGTCGCTTAAATCGCAGGCGGATGAAAGCCGTGGTGTGCTCTGATACCTCGAGATCGAACTGATGATGCGTGCCAGCGGGAATGTGCAGTGTTTCGGGCGCGTTTGACGAGGGAAGCAGCAGACGCTTCCAAGATGCAGCTGGAAGAGTGCTCTTGACGTTGTGAATGGCATGGAGAGACGCTCTAGATTCGGCCATTGGGGGGATGAGGCGAGGTGAGAGATGCCAGTACGTGGAGTTGCCCGTGGTCACCGACATCTCTAGGGCCACGGCGGGAACCCATTGCCATTGGTGAGAGCCCTCGTCTTGCCAGCTCACCTGTTCATACACATGAAGGAAGTGATCTTCGGGGTCGTCGACGCGCAGCCTCCGACCGGGCTCGATGGCCGTCGACCACGCCTGCGCATCGTCGAACCAGTGCCGCCACGGGCTGCTGGGGTCCGCCGTGACAATCCGCAGCCCACCGGTCGGTAGTCTGGGAAACGAAGGGGCAAAGAACGTGCCGTGGAAGAACCGAAGCACCACCACGGTAATTGAGTTCTCGCCCGCATGGAGGAAGGGCGCAATGTCGACCTCATCATAGAACCACAAGTGCTGATCGCCCTTGACCGGTCCGAAGGCGACACGTTGGCAGTTGACGAACAGCTTGTAGCGTGTGTCGGCGGTGACGTGCAGGGGTAGGAAGCTCGGGAGGTCGTCACCCAGGTGGACGGTCTGGTTGAAGTGTACGAAGAGGCCGGCTGTGTCCTCTACCTTTTCGGGGAACGAGGGATGCCAGATCCAACTGGTGTCGACTTGGCGCCCGGGCGTCATAGTGGCGTGCTTGGAGGAGACGGAGAAGGAGACGGCAGAGTGACGGCCGGATGTGTGATAAAGACGTCGCAGCCGAGCATGTGGTACTGTCATGTCCGGATTGATCGCCGAGGGCAAAGCGGCCGGGCAGCGAGCGGGTTATGTTGCCCCGAGTACCCCATCGCCAGCCTTGACAACTCTCGGTCCATGTAGACCCGACCACTGTCCCATCCCGTCATGGTGACTCCAGCGCGGACGAGACCGAAAGCTGTGTTTCCTAGGAAGTCCAGCATTTGTGGTCGGAGTTCGGAAGCCCGACCGTCTTCTCAAAACTCCGGTCGAACGCTAACCACGAGCCGCCAACCTCCAGCACCGAGGCTGTGGCTGATGGGCTGCGCGCGAATGGTGGCTTCGGTCGTCGTGGCTGGTGGGCGCCGTGAGCGAGGTGACTAAGCAAATCGCCAGGGGCCCAACAGCTCCGAAGAAAGGGCACCCAAAAACCACTCATTGTCGTATGAGGACAACCCCGGCGTGACTCTTCTCTGATTGCTGATTTCGGCCAAACGGCTTGCGCCCTTTGACAACGACAGATATAAGAGAAACCGCGTCGCAAGTAGGCTTAATTCGATTCAGGTCTCCGACACCTCCTCTTTCCGCGAAACCCAGGGATGGGAAAGAGCTCAATCAAGCAGCACGTCCCCTTGGCAGCCCGCACCTCATCATTCCAGTACGATATTCGAACAAAACTCATGGCCAATACTTTTCACTGCTTCTCTCAGCTGCCACTAGAGCTCCGCCAGCGTGTCTGGGAATTGAGCATGGAGCCTCGCCGAATTCGTGTCGGTAGCTTCGCGTACAGTTCCTACTACACAGGAACCCCATCATTTCCGCCATCGTCACCACCGACAACTCTACAAGTCTGCGCCGAGTCTCGAATTCATATTCAGCGCTACTATACCAAAGCTTTCGTATCGGACTCGCACCTCCATTATACCTGGGTTAACTTCGACATGGACACAGTCTGTATGCGCGACGCCGCGTTTCCGGACTTCCCCGCCGAGCTTGATCTTATTAAGCATCTAGCACTGGAGATCCCAGAGGACGACGAGTTCTTCGTCCGCCTTATCGCTTTTGAGGGATATGTCAGCAACTGCGGCATGAAGGTTATCAATGAAATGCCGTTGCTGGAGAACCTCGAATTCCCGATGCACCTTGGGGAGATCGAGCAATGGGTCGATTACATGGAAGACTGGTATGGCCCGGTTTACCAAATGTACCGGCCGCGTTTCAGGGCAAGGGTAATCAGCACAGACCCAAACCACGAACCTCGCGAGATCAACCAGGACAACTATCGCAAGGTGGCTCGCAATCAGCGCCGGAAGCGATGGCTGGAGCACCCCGAATGGTTCGATTCAGACTACGAAGTTTCAGACGACTCCGACAGTCCAAACTAGATACCCTCGATTCCGTGTGCCGGACAAAAGACAGCTATTTTGGAGTGAAAGGCGGGACAGGGGAGGGACTTGGGGGGTACCTGAAAGGCTGATAGGATGCAAACACCGAGTTGGGTCAGTTTGACTCCTCGAAGGGAAGACCAGAGTAAAGAAGAACATTTGTAGTCATCTGTCATTGACCTGGCTCAAAACGTGCCAACCCGCTTGATTCCCGCGAAAAACAATGCCTGGCTTCTCCCATAAATACGAGCATTGACCGCAGCCACCCTCGCTCTTCTTTCCTCGTTTTGCTTTGCCAGACGTAGTTTCTCCTCCTCCAGCTGTGATTTCTTCCGTTCCCTCTCTGCGCTGTCGAGATGAGCAATGAACCTGCTCTTCATCCATTCGTCGATGGGCAGCTTGAGGTCAACTGATTGGTTGACGAAGCTGGTGCAATGTTTTTGCCAGAATTCAACGACAAACCCCTTGTCTGAGTATGGTGTTGTCCGGAAGAACCTTTGCCAGATGGAGATGACCGGTAAGGCCTCGTCCAGGCCTGTACGGAACCATTCCGTGTGGTTCGTCCCGCAAAGACAGGACACCGCGTGTGCCTTGTCGTAGAGTGTCTTGTGTATCAGCGTCTCCATCCTCTTCACATATCTCTCAAAATGTGCATAGAACTCGAGCCTGACTTTCCCGAGTTGGCAATCAGTCTGTAGTTCTGTCAAGCGGCGAATTACTCTGCCGGGAACTTTTTCCCTCTCTGCCGGAAGCATATTATCACCGGGGATGATGGTGTGCCACGATCCATCGACATGCCTCTTCCTTGGGGTTGGCGTGTTGCCCAACTCATCTTCCTCCCCAGCGAGGCCGATTTTGAGAAGTTCGGGTGCGTCGAGAGTACTGAAGACGTAGATCCACCCGCCCTTGCGCGATTTCAGTGATTGTATGGGCTCGCGCATGGTCCTCATCAATTTCAGTACTGGGTTGCCCTTTGCCGGCTTCCTCTGGTCTACGGGAAAGGGCCACAGCAGGTCAGCATCGGACAGGTATCGGCAGGTGGGCAGAAAAAGCCAAGGTACTGACCATTGGATTCTTTGTCGATTGTGGTGAGGCGAGCCATCCCCTCTTCCAGATCCATGCTCTTGGGTTTGGAGAAGTTATCTTCATCGTGCTTCTGATCAGAGAGGCCTGAGAATGACTTGCGGCGGGCCATGGCTGGGCCATCGGGAAACAATAGTGCTGGGTGGCCGGTTGCGGCATTATGACGACGCGGAACTGGGCGATCTCGGCGTGGCCAATCTCTGACCTGGGATGAGCTGGCTGGTATATAATCCTTCGAGAGTATTCTCTTGATGTCTTCTTCTGGGTCGTCATCACACGGGACTTCGAGTTGATAGGTGGGGTTGATGTCATCCGACTCCAGCTTGACATCCCCAAGTCGGGGACGTTGTGACGGGCTATCCGGCATGTTTGATATGTTGAACTGAAGGTCTTTTTCTTCCCAGTGACGGTACAACGGGGTAGGGGTAGTTTCGCGGGAGTAGACCGAGGAACTAGTGTAATCGTCGGGTGAAAACACAGATGAGCCAGACTCGGAGTCTAGACTGCTTGCGCTCGCAAAGCTGAGGTCATTCATGTCGGGTTCCATGATACTGTTCGGTTCCGAAGACCGTGGGGTCCAGGACGATTTTGAATGCAACTTCAATGTCGGGATGTTTTTTGTTCGATCATTCTCCATCGTATCCTCCTGCTTCACGCCTCTCTCAGTCGCCAGCAGGACGTGTTCGTTGTTCTTCTGCTCGAGCCTAGATGGCCGCGTCTTGAGGTACGCAGCGATGGATTTGTTGAGATGATGAAGGATGTAGTCCTTCTGTCTCTTGAATCCGTTCGGCAATTGGTTTCGACCTCCGACCAGGTGGCCACCCTTTATGAGGCAGCACAATTTTCCGGCTAGTTTCTCGCGGCATGCCGTCTCTTCTCTGGGTGGGACATGCGGGTAGATAGCGTCCTCTAAATGGCCGAGTAGCTCACCAAGGGTCTCTTCAACGTCTTTGTTTCTTTTCGCCCCAAGGTGGCCACGGCACGCGTTCGATGTGGTGCCGTCTCTGTTGGTGTACGCAAGGCAAGTCGAGAAGCTCGCATTGATGCCCAGTCCTTCTCGGAACTGGGCGAAATCTTCTTCGGACTTGGTAACAGACATGACGAGATGCAAGAAGGGCGGAACCTCGTTCTGATAGAAGACCGGCCGTGGGTGGAATGGAAAGAAAGAGTGACGGGGGAAATCCCGCGGCCCGCCAGACACGGGGAAGTGATCTAGATCAAGGCACGCAATTGCCAGGCAGACCCCGCCCCCGTCTCAAAGCTGGCCTGCCTTCCTAGCCTCTTGGCCGACTTGCTTCCCCGTTCCCGAAATAGGATCAGGGAGGGGGGGCTGCAGGACCAGGGCCAACATTTCTTGGGGGGCCCTGGTCAGACCATGGCGGCACGCATGAGGTTGGTCCCTCGACTCAATGTGCTCGATAATAGAATCGGGTTTGCGGTATGGCAATAGATCCGGTGTGCCAAACTTGCGGTAACACAATCCACCAATTCGACTCTACCTTGTAAGACCCTAATTAGAAGTCTTCCCCATGAAAGACAAAGAAGAAGTTGGCTGAAGACTTCGGCCTCGTCATGATTCGACGGACGCAACCTCATGTGCGTGACCGGATTCGAATCACCAACCGGCCAACCAAATGCGCCGATCGCTGCTGCAGCATCGCCAACTGCGACGAGGCACCAACCGCCCAAATTAAATTGGGATCGGCCGACGAACTGTATTGGGTTGCTAAGTGCGACATTGCACCAACAGCCAAGATGAAATCCGGATTCGGCTCTTCGGCATTGTCATATCAGCTCTTGGCAGGTCACGTCGGACCGGACCACGAAACAAGATCGAACCTCTGTCGACAGAGCAGAATTACAGTATGTCCCGGATGCTGAATCATTCAGAGAGACGGGGGATTCTCAATTAAATCGCAGAGAAACAAGAATAATCGAGAATCGCAACCACTGTGGTGCAAGAATCAGGCTGAGAGGGTTCACGCATAGCCTGGACGAGTGTGCTATCATTTCAATTCAATCAAGCCTATCCTCAATGAGAAAAGCTTCCCCTTGCGATAATGAACCAGACAATTCGCAGCAGAACAGGCAATGAAGAAGTCTGGTACAATCCGGTAGCATCGTTCTATCCACTTCGAGGGGTAGCATTGGCCAGCGACATTGAGCGCACATTCGTTGACATTCTGAGAGGAAGTAGTGGAATTCAGCGGCGGAGACTCATGACTAGAGATGTCAGGGCAGAATCTGCAGGGCTGAATTCCCCAGAAGAGTACGGCTGTTGATACAATGATGTGCTTTGTGCAGCTACAGCTGAGAGACTGTTTTTCGTCTCCCACCCCTTTTGGCACAAGGAGCGTGCCTGAAAAGACCCTCGTGGTCTGCGGCGCAGTGACATAGATTTCTGTGCTGTTCATCTTGCTGCCTGTGTCTCTTGCAACGACTTATCTACCAGATTGCTCACCACATGTGCGGCTGCAGCCCTAGTTGTAACCTCGCCACAGCTATCTGCCGCCGTAAAAGTCACCCATTCTCTCATAAAATTCCTAGCATTGGTGTCCATACTCCAACGACTGGATGGATATCCCCCGAGACGACGTCGTTGCACGTGGTGTATCCTCCAGACAGTGCGACCAGGATCGGGTCGGAAAGGGGCTCACTAGCCCCTAGCTTTGGCTGGCCGGCGAAAGCAGCTACTCGTTTAGTAGATGGTTCTCGCCACCGGAGTCCGGCTGCTGATCTTAGGATCGCTGCAGATCAAATTAATTGGATGGTCGCAATTGTGACCACAAATTCTACGAGGACAAGGACAGGGCTTTCCCTCCTGGTCATGATCAGCTCGGAGAAGACCACGCGACGGATCGGAGCCATCCCGTCACAGCACAGCTTTCTTCTCCATCTGTCCATCAAGATCCGACTGGTGACACTGCCATGAATCGGTTCCGGCCGGTCGGCTCCCCTCGGTCTCGCACCTCGGCAGTTCACAGGCCGATACGGGCTTCTCACAGGTGGAAAATGACAAGAGAGACGAAGGGACCATCAACCGATATAGTCCCTCCCTCGCCTGAGGCGACAGGGGGCCTTTCAGCTCGGCCCGCTCCTCAGCGTAGTGTCCCCAGTAACGTCCCCGCGATACCACGCTGGGCCAAGACGTCCGGCGCTATTCCTATACCAGGGGCTGCCACGCGGGAAAAAGCTTGTCTCGCATCGCCCCCGGCCTGTCCCCTCCCCTGCCTGACATGGCCCTTATCAACAACCACCCCTTGCACCTGGTGAGGCCATCCAAGCTATTGATTCTAGTGAGCCCTAAACGGTGGGTTACAAGCTCGATCTGTGCCCGTTGGGACCTAGCCCCTCAAGACACCAGACCAGGCACGATGCCTTGAGGCTCCCATTGGATTGGTTGACGCCGCGAGACCGGAGAAGTCGGTACGCCCGGCAGTGTGGTTCACGGAGAAGTCCATGTTGCTGTGCTTGTCTGGACGGGTCTATGGCCTTTTCTCCAGGGGTCAGGGCCCACGTCAACGGTTCAGCTCGGAGCTGCGATGAGGCTAACACGATAGTATCGGTCTGTCTGACGGGTGCGCCGCGCGCCAAAGGCCATCACGCGGGCGGTCAGGCATAATCCAGACATAATGCCTCTCGAATAGTCGCCAGCTGGACCAGGGAGGCGGTGCAGTTCGCATCGGTTGATATGCCAAGGCCCTCCCATCTTTGGCAACATCGTGGGTTTCTCTTTCGGTGCTCTTTGTCCAGTCTGTTACCTTGTCAAGTCGACTGTTCGTTTGGTTAGGCCTACCTCCGTCATCGCCATGGCAAAACTCATTCCCTTGCTGCTCCTGGGCCTCTGCGGATGGAGTGCCGCTCAAGAAGGTGCGCAAACCACCTACATCACTGTCACTGCCGTCAATCCAGCCTGCGCTGCTGCACCCACTTCGTCGCTCCCTGTCTCTTTCACGTCACTCGTTCCCATTTCCTCTTCTACCCCTTCGGCTTCGTCCACTCTTTCACCGGACCTTCTCACCAGCAACTCTGGTACCACCACGGTATTGCCCGCTAACACTACTTCAGCCGTCACCGTTGCCTCCGACGGGACCGGCCAGTACACCAACATCAACTCGGCCATTGCCTTTGCCCAGGCCAACGCTGTCGCCACCGTGACCGTCAAAGCCGGCACGTACACCGAGACCATTTCGATCGTGGCCACGGCTACAGTCACCATCGTCGGCGAGACTGCACCCACTGGCAGCAGCTACTCTGACAACCTCGTCACCATCACCAACGGCGGCGGAACCTTAGCTCCCGTCACCTTTGGAACGAGCACTTCCAAGGGCGTCACCTGGAGTAACCTTAACTTTGCCAACTCCAACGCGGCTTCAGCTGCCGGTATTATCTTCCTTCGAGGCTCTCGAAACGCCTTCTACTCTTGCCAGTTCACCGCCGCCAGCCAGGTTGGCTTCACCGGCAGCCAGGCCGCGGGCCTCATTTCAGACTCGTACATCGAGGCTGCCGACAAGAACTTCTACTCCTTCGGCAGTCTTTATGTGTACAAGTCAACCATCACGGCCACCAACAACAACGCGCTCCTGGTGTACAACAAGGGTGCCCTCGATACCACCGGCAAGCAGTATAACTCCACCATCGTCTTCGATACCTGCCAGATCGTTCAGAAGCCTGGCAAGACCAACACCAACGTCTACCTGGCTGCCGCCAACGATGCAGGCTCCGTCGTCGTCTACCGTGACACGTCCATTGCCGGCTTCGTTGCTGGTACGGGCGTCTACGTCGATGCCAAGACACAAGACGTCCGCAACACCTACATCGAGTCCGGCACCACCGGTCCGGGGAGCTATTCGAACAAGGTCGCCGCTCGCAGCCCATATGTCTCGCTGATCGCCGATGTCGGGGCCCTGGCTTCGTATGACATTTCGGTCTTTTTCAGCAGAGTCTTCCCGACTGTTGCTGTGACCAACGTGGACTGGATTGACGCTCCCGTTCTGGCTCTGATCAAGAGGAGCTCGTCGGCTTCTGTGTCGACTTCCGCCTCGGCTTCCACGTCCTCGGCTTCCACGACTACTCAGGACTCCAACACGTCAAGTGCCTCGAGCTCCGCCGGCATCAGCTCCTCCTCTGCCTCCGAGTCGAGCATCGCCAGCACGTCGAGCGCAAGGTCGTCCTCGATTTCTGACTCGAGCACTGCTTCTTCGACCGCTGCCTCATCTGCCGCTGCTGATAGCACAACTTCTACTGTTGCGACGACTTCCGAGGCTGCATCGACCACGGATGCTTCCACCTCAAGTGCTGCCGCTGCCACGACTTCGAGCGGTCCAGCATGCCTCCCGAGTGGAATCCCCTCAACAGCTCTCATCGTCGGCGCGGTAGGCTCTTCATGCGCCACGCACAACAGCATCGCCGCCGCCATCGCTGCCCTGCCCGCCGACACCACCTCCCAGTACATCTACATCCTAGCCGGCACGTACAACGAGAAGGTGTCTCTGGTGCGCACGGGTTCTACGATCTTCCGCGGCGAAACAGACGACGCGATGTCCTCGTCCTCCAACAAGGTCACCATCCAGAACGCATCGGCCGTTCTCTCCAGCGCCGGCGGCTCGTCAGGAACCGCCACGTTCTCTGCGAATAAGTACGAAGCCAAGCTCGTCTCCTTCTACAACATCAACTTTGAGAACAGCTACCCAGCGCAGACTAACTACATCGCTCTTGCTGCCTATTCCAAGGGCACCAAGGTGGCTTTCTACAGCTGCAACGTCAAGTCCTCTCAGGGTTCTCTGTACCTCGACTATGGCAATGTCTTCTTCAGCGGCGGCCGTATCGAGGGCACGACAGACTTTGTCTGGGGCATCGGCGCGGGATACTTCTACAACTCGGTCATCGTTTCCACAGACACCGCTGTTGGAACGACGATTGCTGCGCAGAGATACCAAAACGCCTACGGAGGTTCGCAACTGGTCTTTGATGGTTGCGCCGTCGTGCCTTCCAGCAAGACGGTTCCTCAGCAGAACGTGTACCTTGGCAGAGACTACAGCACAAATGCCCAGGTCGCTTTCCTCAACAGCTACCTCGACGGTCACATCAACACGGCTGGGTGGAAGATTGGCAGTGCTGCCACCTTCATTGGTACCTTTGCCGAGGCGAACAACACGGGCCCCGGGGCCAGCACCACTGGACGTCCATCATCTGTCAAAATCATATCGGACACGTCGGCGTACACTGTGAAGAAGGTCCTTGCCGATGACAGCTGGTTGGACTCGGCTGCTATTGCTCCTCAGATCGCCTGGCCCGACTCGGTCTACGCCGTCGTCTCAACTTCCATTTCGAGCGCTGCTGCAACGACCACTTCAGCCACCCAGACTGACTCAACCGTTGCCACCACAACCACCTCTTCCGCATCTAACACCTTCACCGTAGCTCCTTCACCTGGCACCGGTGAATTTGGTTCCATTTCCTCCGCCGTCGCGGCTCTGCCCGCCGATGGTAAGGAATACACTATCTTCATCAAGGCCGGAACCTACGAAGAGCAGGTCAGCATCACGCGTCGCAGCAAGGTCACCCTTCGTGGCGAGACTACATTCAAGAATGACTTCACCAAGAACTCTGTCCTCGTTAACTTCAGCCGCGGCGTCTCGACCAGCCTGGGACGCAACGAGGAGACGCCAGTGATGAACTGGAAGAACACCAACGGCGATGGTCTTGCCCTGTACAACATCAACTTCACCAACACCTACCCTCAGCAATCAAGCACCGCCGCTCTTGCCGGCGATTTCTTTGGCACCAATATGGCGGCGTATGGCTGCGCTTTTGATGGTTTCCAGGATACTCTCCTGGTGAACCAGGGCGTGCAGGTGTTCAGTAACTCGTACATCGAGGGCAGCGTCGACTTCATTTGGGGTTACAGCAAGGCCTACTTCCACCAGTGTTACGTCGCCTCCAACACCCCGCGGACGTACATCACCGCCCAGAACAGGCCCAGCGCCACATGGGCTGGTGGTTTTGTCTTTGACAAGTCCGTCATCACGTACACGTCGAGCTTCGGCTCCGATTTTGGAAACACCTTCCTCGGTCGTCCCTGGTCCCAGTACGCCGTCACCGTGTACTTGAACTCCTTCCTGGACAAGCACATCTCCCCTGCGGGCTGGAGCGTCTGGCAGACCAGCAACCCCCAGACCTCGAACGTCCTGTTTGGAGAGTACAACAACGTTGGACCTGGCAACTGGACCGACTCCCGTGCTTCTTTTGCGACCAAGCTCACCGAGGCTCAGGCCGCGCAGTACTCGTTCGAGAACTTCATCGGCGGCAGCTGGATCGACACGGAGGCTTTCGGCTACACGCCCAGCTACAGCCTCACCGGGCCGGATGCTGCCTCTGAACCTACCGTTCCCACCACCCCCGTTGTCCTGACGCACCCAACGAGCGGTACTGTGCCTCCGGCCGGCGCTGTCCTCGTCGCAGCTGATGGGAGCATTGCCGGCGCTTTCACCAGTCTGACCGCAGCCCTTGCCAGCCTGCCATCTGACTCGACTAGCCAGGTCGTCTTCATCTACCCCGGAACGTACAACGAGCAGGTCCCGTCCATCAACCGACCCGGCCCCGTCATGATCATCGGATACACCGCCGATGAACCCGGCAAGGGATACAAGAACAACAAGGTCACCATCACCCAGTCCCGCGGTCTCTCCGTCAGTCCCGCCCCAGTCGGCCATTCCAACGCCGAGACGGCCACCATTGCCACGGCCAGCTCCAAGATCTCATGGTACAACGTCAACCTGGTCAACTCGGACAACTTGGACGGCGCCATCCCCAGCTACGTCACTCTTGCCGCCAGCGTCTACGGCGACAAGATTGGCTTCTACGGCTGCTCCTTTGTCGGATGGCAAGACACCCTCCTCACCGGTGCCACGGCAGGAATGCAGTACTACGAGAGCTGCTACATTGACGGAGCCATCGACTTCATCTGGGGCTACTCCAAGGCGTACTTCAAGGGCTGCACCATTGCCGCAAAGCGTGCCAAGTCTGCCATCACGGCACACAGCCGTTCCAGCCTGACGGCCACTGGCGGCTACATCTTCGACCAGTGCCTGTTCACCGAAGCTCCCACTGCGACTGTTGACCTCAAAGGTCTGGTCTACCTTGGACGTCCGTACTCCAAGTACGCTCTCGTGGTAGTCAAGAACAGCCATCTCACCGATGTCATCCAGCCTGCAGGCTGGAAGGTCTGGTCAGCTACGGATCCACGCACTGACTTCATCACTTTCGCCGAGTACAACAACATCGGACCGGGCAGCTGGGAGAACAACGTCGCAGCTCGTCAAGCGTTCCAGAACTGCACCCTGCTGACAAGCGATGAGTATCCTCTGAGCAAGGTCATGTCGAGCACCGACTGGATTGACCTGACCTACTGGGACAAGATCCAGACTCCCGAGCCCGCTGTCGTGCCCGTCGTTCCGACCACTCCCACGGTCTACGATGGCACCAAGCCTCCTGCCGGTGCTTTGGTCGTGTCCAAGACCCCGATCGAGGGTCAGACGACGTACGACACGATCCAGGCTGCGCTCAACGCTCTGCCTGCTTCCAACAAGATCATCGGCACCGTCTTCATCTACCCCGGCACCTACAACGAGCAGCTGATCCTCACCAAGGCCGGCACGACCATCCTCCTCGGCTACAGCTCTGCCGCTGGCGACTACTCTCAGAACCAGGTCACCATCAACTTCAACAAGGGTATCGACACGCAGGCTGACGCCTCCAACTCGGACTCGGCCACCGTCTACGCGACGGGAAACTACCTTCAGGCTGTGAACATCAACTTTGCCAACACCTTTGGCACTGCCACCAAGTGAGTCCTCCTTTCCTGCCCGTCAAGCCCCACGACTGACCTTTCCCAGCTTTGCCTCTCTCGGTTTCGGCGTCAAGAGCAGCAAGTACGCCTCGCTCTACGGCTGTCAGGTGTACGGAAACCAAGATAGTCTGCTCATCAATGGCTTCTTCTTCGCGTCCAACTCCTACATCGAGGGCAACATCGACATGATCTGGGGCGCCGGCGCCGGCTACTTCCTAAACAGCACTATCGCCCCCAACCGCGACGGCATCGCCCTCACTGCCAACAAGCGCGAGACCAACACGACCGCCGCAGGATTCGTGTTCGACCAGTGCACCATCACACCCGCCAAGGGCGCGAAGTACTCGTCCATATCCCTGGGACGGCCTTGGAACCTCTACGCCCGAGTCGCATTTGTGGACAGCTACCTCGACTCGTCCGTCAAGGCCGCCGGTTGGGATCAGTGGACCAAGAGCGATCCTCGCACTGCCGAGGTTGTCTTTGGAGAGTTTGCCAACGATGGCCCTGGCTCTGGTCTGTCGTCGCGAGCCAGCTTCGCCACGAAGCTCACAGCCGAGACCGCTGCCCAGTTTGAGCTGGCAAACTTCTTTGCCGCAACCTCCTGGATCAACATGACCCTGGTATCCGCTGTGCCTTTCAAAGCTGGTGCCGTTGTTCTGCCGGCAATCACATCGACGACAGCGGTCGCCACTTCGACTTCGTCGACGACTTCCAGCAGTGTTCCGCCCACGACCACGACGGTCTTCACTACACGGGTCTCAACGGTCAAGGAAACCCTGCTCACTTCAGTCCAGGGGCTTGATGTGGTTGTGACTCTGAAGAGCACGCTGACCATCAACGCCGCGACGACCATCACGCCGCCTGCCGAGACCAGGACATCCGTCATCAAGTCAACAACAGTCCAGATTGCCACTGTTCAAGAGCCGGACACGACCGTCACCCAAAAGACGACCACGACTGCCCAGGTTGGCACCACCATCACACCCGCTCCCGTCGTCACCACTTCCACCTCGGTGGCCACGTCGACTCGCACTGAGGTCATCACCCAGCAGGCGCAGCCTCGGACAATCACATCCACTACCGTCACCACTCGCTGGACAACCACCACTCCCAAGGTCGCCACCACCACCCAGGTCATTCGCACCACCTTGCTTTCCACAAAGACGACGACCCCCAAGCCTGTCACCGTTCGCAAGACCGAGACGCAAACCATCGGCGATGGTGCCGCAACGACCATCACGGCAAAGGCTCTCACAACTACTGCCACTGTGTTTGTCACCACGACGCGTGCCGTCAAGAAGACGACGACCATCAAGTGCATTCCCACCAACGGTCCGACCAAGAGGTCGCTTGAGGAGGTTGACGTCAGTGACATTGGTCTCGCGGCCGCATATCTCGAGGCTCGTGCTGTCGGCGACAAGACTGTCACCGTCACCGTCATTTCCACGTTCAGCACCTTCGTCAAGACCTCGACAGTCACCATTCCCGGCAGCACCTCCACGAGCGAGCTTGTCACGACCAAGACTGAGGGCAAGCCGGTGACTCTGAAGCCTGCCACCGTTGTGGAGACGACTCTCTCCGTGCAAACTCGTCCCTCCACGACGACCCTGGTAGGAAAGACCTCGACGACCATCGCCACGGCTGTCGTCTCGGCTGGCAAGACCACCACTCTCAAGCCCGCCACACAGTCCGTGATTGTTCAGTCCACGACAACCGTGGTGGTCAAGTCCACCACAAAGCTGGATGCCAGCACGCAGAACGTGGTCGAGACACAGACCCGCCTATCCACCAGCGTCCTCCCTCAGCAGACCAGCACCGTGAGCCGCCTGGAGAGCTCGGCAAAGACAGTCACCGTCGTGCTCCCCGTCTCGACGGCGACCATCCTGACGACTGTCCGCTCTACCGTCAAGCCCTCTGCTACCGTCACGAACCGCTCGACGGTTACCAAGACGAAGACATCGCAGGTCAACAAGACAACAACCAGTTGGGTGACCAAGACCAGCAAGGGGGCCAAGACATGCACGGCGGCCTAGAGGATGGGAGCTTGGAGTGAGCATGATGGGGAGGTGGGATGTAGTGATGATACATTTCTTTGTACATACTTTGAGCCAACGTTTTAATTGTATGTACACGTCAGGAAGCCCGCCAAGACCTAGGGCAAGCAAAGTTTAATAGTCCTGCTGTGAAGAGCTGGCTATGACATGGACCCGTAGTCCCAAATGACACCAATCGACAATGAGGGACGAGGGCGCGTCGGGGAGGTTCCGAAGGTGGAGTGAGGTGGCTACGCCAGAGAATATCAAATACAGTCGTGGCCGTGGATCAGGTCGGGGAGTGCCCCGGAGAAATTCGAATGAATCCATCATCCAAGCCAAGATAGGTCGGACTTAAGATCCGGTCTTAGACACGATAATACCACGGAGTTAAGATCTGTCGAAGACCGCTTTTTCAATTCACGTCATCCGCTGCTATGCTTGATCTCGGTTTCGCCTTTTGATGTAGCTGGTGCTCCACAAGGTCGCACGAAGGAGACAAAACCTGCAAATTTTGAGTGCTGGTAGGCTGGATTTCATACTTGAGTGAAAATTCGAATCGACAGTATATCTTGTAATCACTTCCGAGGCTGCAGTGGTGCTCCGCTGAAGCCTTTGTCGACAGGCTCCCTGGGCAGGTATAAGACAATCGCGCGGCCAGCATTCATGTTCACTCCATTACATCAGGCTTGAGCGCTCGTCTCTTCTGAACGGAAGAGTTTCCAATAACACGCCAATCTTCCAGCAGTCTTTTCGCTACGATGCCCTCACTTCGATTCACACTCTCCAACAATGGAGTCGTAACAGGCGCATACTCTGTGCCCACATCACCAGCCTCCACGCTGCCCGAGCACCGCCCGCTCGTTGTCGGGCTCCACGGCGGAAGCTACGATCATCAATACTTCGAGGCAACTCCAAAGTACTCGGCATCGAGAACGGCAAATATGTTGGGTGTCCCCTTTGCCGCGATCGACCGTCCGTGTTATGGAGAAACCACGTCCATTTTCCCTACTCCGGAGAACACAACCTTTCCCAACGAAACCGGGACTTGGCTACATCGCTATATTCTCCCGCAGCTTTGGACCGAAATCGCCTTACCAAATGGGTGCAACTGCATCGTCCTCCTATGTCACAGCCTCGGTGTCATGGGAGGCGTTGTCGCGGCGTCTCTGCACGCCCAAGATCCAGCGCCTGACTACCCCCTTGGCGGTATCATTGCCAGCGGTCTCGGCGACAAGCAGTCCGTATTCATGACGACGACGAAGCCTGAAACTACAGCCGACAGAAACAATTACTCTCTTTCGCCGATCGCGTCCAAGGACAAACTCATGTTCAAGCCAGGAACAGTCGAGGCTGAAGTGCTGGAGCAGAGCGAGCGTCTCAACTCTCCATCGCCTCCGCCGGAGACGGCACTGTTTGCGGCGACCTGGCTTCCATTGTGGAAGGAAAAGTACGCCGCGCATGTCCGGGTGCCGGTCATGTTCTGCCTGGTGGAGGACGATGCCTTCTTTTTGTCCAACGAAGAGGAAGTTCAGGTGTGTGTTCGGGCTTTCAGGAGCAGTTCTCGTGTCGATGGGAGCATAATCAAGGGGGCACCGCACTGTATCGAGTTGAGCAAGTGGTCTCAGGGGTGGTATGCCCGGTGCTTTGGTTTTGCGCTGGAGTGTGCTGCTACTCTTGCTCTTGCGAATTAGGACTGCTTTCAAATACACCAGGGGACTTTACGGGACTTGGCTGTGGGAAAGAGAGGACAGAATAAATGAGACTCACTCCATCAACAATACTCAAGTCCGGTTTTCTCGCTAATCCGCCGTGGTCGCTGTGCCCAGAGGGCCTCTAATTCCTCCGAGATTCTCGTAAACTCGCCATATCCCGTGCGTCCCACCATCTGCCCCAGGACGGCTCGTACTATAGAGACATGTACCTCGTCATCTACCGAGTAACCCATGACCAACATCGGCCATGCTCCGAGATAGCATCCTTTCCACAGGTCGCATGCGACCGGCCGCTGGAAGATGTGCAACATGCGCTCCACCTGCCACCGCAGGTGTGCTGTGCCACTCTCTGACTTGTCTGTCACATCTTGCTCCGAGAGTCGATCGAGGAGGAGTGACGCGGCGAGGATAAACAGCTCAATGGCGTCCGTCACAAAGTCGTGGGAGGAATCAACACTTGCTGACGTAGTGTCAATCTTCAACTCCCAGAGGGCAACTTCGTCCTCAAGTTCCAGCAGGCGAACCCTTCTTTCCTCGCCTCGGAGGGTCTGGGCTCTGACTACGGCAACGATGAGGAAGTAAAGCTGCAGCGGTAGGCCCAGTACCGGACTGGGATGCGTCGTGGCCGTGCATAAGGACGCAAGTCTGTCGATGCTGTTGTCCTCCTTGAAGAATTCGGGGTCGAGATCAAAGTCTGGAGACAAAGGTTTGCGGATAGCGAGGAAGAAGGCCTGGAAGATAACGCTTTCGGTGAGGACGCGCTCCCAGGCCGGCGCGGCGGGCGATGCGGGGAGGCCGCCGGGGTGCCGTAGCTTCATGAGATTGATGGCACCAGCGACGTGTTTCCTCGCGTCCATCAAAGGATCCTGTCCCCAGAGCTGACTCAAGTAAGCGTCTGTCCGTTGAAAAAGTGAAGGGAAGGACATACATCGTAGATGTAAAGATACGTGACAGCCGTCGTGAGGTCTTTACTCGGCTCATCCTGACCCAGCTTACCCAGGGCCCTGCTCACAAACTTGACAGTCTTGTCATAGTATCCCAGTGCGGTATTTTGGTAGCTCTGATCTCTGGAAAGAGTGGCCTTGTTGGTAGCAGCGCTGGCAAGAACGGCGCTCTTAACGCCATCAGATCGCATCATCATTCCCATGATCTCGGCCGTGAGCGCCGTCGTGTCATCTGGATCTGCGGTCGGGAGTAGCAATAATTTGCTGAAGACATTGACGTAGTGATGGACCAGACCCAGCTCGGCCGATGGGAAAGTGCCGGTTGACGCAAGGTTTGGACACGACGGGGCGAGGGTGAGGTCGGTGGAGGGAGGTGTTCGTCGCTCGTGTTCGACTTGACTGCTCTCCCGGGAGCGGGCGCGGGCTCGTCTGTCAATGTCTTCGGGCCCAGGCCAGGAGCATTGGCGGCCGCCGGCGATGCAGTTGCGACAAGCTGGTCTCTGCTCGCCGCATTTGACGCGTCGTCGTCGGCCTACGGGTCATGGAGGAGGCGATGGTCAGCCGGCACAGCGCTTCATCGACCTGGCTGTGGAGTGTGGCATACAAACCAAGCATCCTGTCCTAGTTCGCAGCCGCGCTTTGGATGTTCCTATGCGATTCGAAGTGTCTCGTTGCATGCTGTGATTGAGGGATGGTTCGTGAGTGTCGTGTGAGGTGGTGACTGCGGGGGAAGAGCAGCACGGGGTCGGCGCTGAAACCACTGAAATATGCCCAGATTACAGGCGATACCGCCTTGAGCTTAGAGGGCATTTCGCACTATTCCAACCAGAGAGAAGGCCTTATCAGCGAGCTTACGTCACCCACAGGTCCCCATGGAATTCGATTCGGATTCATCTCAACGCCAAATTGAAACCTCCACCTGTTCACCACCACTCCTCGCTACCCATCGTCCATCCAATCCAAACAATCTCAATCATCACCCCTGGATGATCTTCGACAAGACCCCTGCCGCAGCCACGACCTCTTCGTCCCGATAACGCTTCCCCGTAAGCTGCAACGCAATCGGAGCGCCCGCGAACGTCTCGGGATCATCTGCTCGTCGTCAGCCAGCCCATGTTCCACTGGACCTTCAGAGGGCACTCACAGTTCTTGAACTCTCTCGCATCCGTCTCGGACCGCGGCTGGTACCCTGACTCAATCACATCCACAGCAGGATCGACCTTGATCCCCGTCTGGAACGTGATGGATGGCTGGTCAAGGATGTTCCAGATGGATGTGTAGTGGAAGTACTCGGCCTGGCCGCACACAGCCGCTGCTCCAACATATGCAGGCGACAAGATCAAGTCGACGCCCCGCTCCCGCATGAGCTGCTTGTACCTGTTCAGCCCCCGCATCAGTGATCTGTCCTAAGCATCCAGGGAAACGGCACTGACTTGTCTCTGAAATCATCCCGGCGATTGTTGAGGGTCCAAAGCTCCGGGTATGGCAGCGGTTTGCCCTTGCCCGATCCTATGGCACACTTTGTCAGGTGTGCCACAGGCTCACCACCCTCAATCAGAAGATCCCATTGCGCGGCGCCGCCGTCTGGGAAGTACAATGCCTTGATGAGATCGGCTGCCTCGGCATGCTGGTAGGGCTCCCAGTCGATAACGTTGCAGCGAGCCGCCCTGAGTTTCTCAACGGCCGTCCGCAGAGCACGCACCACGGGAGGGTGGGGATGGACAACGCTGGACACATGCTGATCAGCTTTCTGCCCAAAGTCTCCGCCGTAGATGTATCTTACCCGTCGTCCCAAATGACACCAATCGTCAACTGCTGCGGCGTCGGATCATTCACCTTCTTCCACGGCAGCGGGACCAGCGACGTCTCCGTCTCCCATGGTGCCATGCCGAGGATGGCGTCCTCAAACAACGCGATATCGCCAATGCTGTTGGCCAGGGGCGACACGACGCACCGCACGCTTTCGTGTCCGATGCCCGGAAGGCAGATACCACCGTAAGGGTTACGGAGGGATGTTGTCTTGAGACCGATTGACCCGCAGAACGCGGCCGGAACGCGAACAGAGCCGCCGACATCTGTCCCGAGGCCGATGGCGGCGCTTCGTAGGCCCAGGGAGACGCCTTCGCCGCCGCTGGAGCCACCGGCGGTGAGGTCGCGGTTGTGGGGATTCACCGTCGTGCCGTAGATGGGGTTGCTGCAGTCGAGGTGCTGTTGGGCCGTCTGGTCAGTCATGCTTCTAAAGGATGAGGCCAGACTGACTCACCATGACAACCTGGGGAACATTGGTTCGCACGTGGAACACAGCCCCGGCCTTTTTGGCCATTGCAACAATGAGCGCGTCCTCGTCGGCCACATTGTCGACCCACGCCACGTAGCCAGAGTGCACAATCCGCCCCTTGATGCCGATGTGCTCCTTGGTAGAGATGGGAAGCCCGTGGAGGGGCCCGACCAGCTTTCCGGTGGCGGCAAAGTGGGCGTCGAGGTCCTTGGCTGCATCGAGGGCATCTTTGCACATAAACTCAGTGGCAAAGTTTGTGAGTTGGTGCGCGATGTGGGCACGCTTGAGGAACGCTGTGACTGTCTCAACGGCGGTCAGCGAGCCGGCGGCCATATCGGCCACCAGGGCCACAGCTGTCTTGGCTGTGACCTCGAGCTCGCGGGCGGTCAGGGCACCACTCGTCTCGATAAATGTGCTGACATTCTTCTGGCTCTTGGGCGGGAGCTTGTCGAGAGGGAGAAGCCAGTCTGTGTTCAGGGAGTCCTGGAGGATCTGCCTGACTCCGAGGGTCTTGGCCTCCCAGGATGTCGATGTAGAGCCCATGTTGCGTTGATAGAGGTGTAACTTGAGAAAAAGTCTGGGGAGTAGAGATTGCAAAGATGGATGGCGGTGCTGGGGGCATGGAATGCGTCCCTACGAAGGCCGTCAGTGCCTAATTTGTATCTCGTCCACCACTACGTTGAAAGATAGCCGCGCTTCTTACCCGCGTTTATCATCTTCTCGCGTGCCATGTTCCAGCTGCCGAACAATCACCCCGCGAATCCAGCCCAGACACAGATACTGAAGCCGCGATAGCTTCACCTCGAGCTCAGGTGTGGAGGCTCGCAATTACACACCATTGGTCCCTCCCCCGCATTCCCAGACTAGCCCCCTGAAGGCTCATCTCCACACACACTGACAGGTCTCGCAATTACCTGCCATTGGCCGACATCCCAGCAGCTGATAGAGGGAACAGGCCCCGGAGCTCGCACGAGCATTGTTCCCTGGAGATAGGCGACCTCGTCGCGTATCATCATGTGTTCACGCGGCGTCCTTCTTGCCGCGATGGAAGCGCTGCACGGCACTTGATGTCGGGGATTATTGACTTTCCTATCTTTGTCTTGTTCGACTTTCTTCAAAACCAGTGAAGGAGAAGGTATAAATCGCCATCGCATCCGGGGGGTTCCTGTCGACGGCCCATCATCACCAGCGCCCATTTACTCCCCCAATCAGTACCTCAGTCATGGCTGTCATCGATCCAACAACCGCCCCTCCCCCGGATTTCATCCCCGGAACCGTTGAGCTGGTGGACCTCGACGGCTCGCAGGAGCTCGCCCACTCCGAGACCCAGCGGGATGTCGTCCTCGTCCCAGCCCCATCGGCGGACCCGGACGACCCGCTCAACTGGAGCTGGCGGAGGAAGCATCTCCTGCTCGCATGCATCTGCGTGTAAGTCCAGTCTGCATGAATAACGACCCGCCACCAGCTGACACCTCGTGATGTAGATACTGCCTCGGAGTTGGCATACCCTCTGCCATCATTTACTCCGTTCTCGTCCCCGTCTCAGTCGAGACTGGTTTGACGATGAACACACTGGTTTCCGGCACAGGCTACATGTTCCTTCTTCTCGGCTGGGGTTGTCTCTTCTGGCAGCCCTTGGCGCAGAAGTTTGGCAAGCGGCCGGTCTACCTTCTGAGTCTCCTCGGCACGATGGTCAGTCATCTGCACCGGATTCCTTTACAAGCTGTCAACATTGACTGAGACATGTTCGTAGGCCGCGATGATCTGGGCCCCTCATGCAACGACCACCGGGCAGTGGACAGCAAACAAGGTGCTGCAGGGCTTTTTCGGCGCTCCAATCGAGTCTTTGTGCGAGATTTCCGTTGCAGATGTGGTATGTTCAGCAAGGCTTATCGCTTGTTCAAGCATAACCTGACAGACACAGTGGTTCACGCACGAAAGGGGTGCATACGTCGGCTACTATGCTCTCTTCATCGGCGGAGCCAACTTTGTCGCGCCTGTCATAGGAGGCTTCATCAACGATGGTCAGGGGTGGCAGTGGGTTTTGGTGAGACGCTTGACTCTTCGCACACCATTCTTGGCTCATACTCTTCCCAGCACTGGTCCGCCATCTTCAGCGGCGCTGCATGCCTCTTCTGCTTCTTCCTCATGGAGGAGACCAACTTCAAGCGCGAAATGGTCCTGAATGCCGATCCCCAGTCTAGATCTTCAGAAATCCCCGGTCCCCTGAAGTCTTCCGACCAAGACAGCGCCAGCAAGGTCGAGAGCTACGCCGCTCCTGTGGCTGCCGTGTACCACCCCATCTCATATTGGCAGAAGCTCCGAGTCATCAGGGCCCAGGACCTCAACAACGACGTGACGCTCGTTGGCGGTCTCGTCAGACCATTTGTCTACTTCCGTTTCCCCGTCGTTGTCTTTTCTGGCTTCATGTACGGTGCCATCATCTGCTACTTCGGCGTGCTTAACGGCACCGCCTCGGTGATTCTCTCGTCGCCACCCTACAACTTCCGGCCTAGCATGGTTGGTCTGTCGTATATTTCTGCCGTCATCGGTGTCGGGCTTGGGTGAGTGCTCCAGACCTCCATTCTTCCGTGGGTCATCAGCTCACAAGTCGGCTGCAGCTCTATCTACGCAGGTCCATTGGGCGACAAGCTTGTGCTATGGAAGACGCGACGCAACCGAGGCATCATGGAGCCTGAATTCCGCCTGTGGCTGTACGCAGGACTGCTGCTCGCCATCCCGGGAGCCTTGCTTCTCTGGGGAATCGGTGCCGCCAAGGGCGTCCACTGGTTTGGGCCGGTCTTCGCGATGGGCGTATTCGGTGCTTGTATCAGTACGTTATCCCGGAGCACCTTTTTCCCTATCTAGGCTGTGTCAGGAGTCGCCTTTCACGTGTTTACCACGTGGTATGAAAGGAAAACTCGCAAAACATCCTCCTGCTCCCTCCCAAGACAGCTATAAAGGGCATTTACTGACTCTGGTCTATCGGCAGCCGCGGGAGCGTCCATCCCTATTTCATACTGCATCGACTGCTACAAGGATCTTGGAGCAGATGCTATCGTCACTGTGATTCTCATCCGGAATACAATGAGCTTCGCAATCAGCTATGGGTGAGTTTTGCGCCGATTGGGTTCTACAGCAAAAACTAACAGGGCTGCAGGGTGACGCCTTGGATAGACAACATGGGCCTTCAGAATGCTTTCATTGTCGCTGCATTGGCTTCGCTGGTTCAAGTTGCGCTTTTCTTGCCCATGGTTAAATGGGGCCGATCACTCCGGAAGAGCTCGGTTGACCTGTACTGGAGGTATGCTCAGCAGGTCAAGGCTGAGGGGCAACATTGAGTGGTGGAGAAATGAGATCAACACGACATCCCTCCACATGAAACTCGAAAAGTCAAAATGATCAGTTCCCATAAATGTACTTGTTTGGTAATTAAACCATGTTAGCAATTGTTTCCGTAAATGTTCTTTGTGCTTGCCTGAAAACTGAAGGGGTCTTGTTTTTCCTTCGGTGCCTTGTCTTCTCAGAAAGATGCGATCTTTCTGCTGGTCTTGATGAACACAGTCTTTGTAACTCGTACCGGAGACAATACTGGCACAGAAAACAGGCTTTAAGGGTACAGATCAGCCATCCAATACCCTTCAGGCCATCTCGGTCGGGTCACTTGTAGCACAACCCCTTTGGTTTGGTCGGCTTAGTAGCTGCCCTTTGTTCAAGTCTATCTCACAATGTACAAAACCTTCGATGCCGCATATGTTTCATGTTCCCATACACAATCCTGTCCGCACATCCATTCCGGCATACCGAGAGAAACAATCACACGACCAGAACCACCATTCGCACACAATGAACTGCACTTCGGATCCTCTGGAGTTTGCGTCGCCCTGCGAAAGCCCCAGGCTGGAGCCCATGCCGCCCTGCGAAGGCCCCAAGTTGGAGCCGTTTACACAGGACCTATTTGCCCACGATGTCGTCTTTCTCGATGCCGATTTCTCCGGGCGCCAAAGTTCCGGGGTAGAAGACCCAAGCACTGAGGTCTACAAGGTTACAATCGACGACAAATTGTATTGTTTGAAAGTAGTGAGTATCTACCTTTGGCTATTTCTCCTCTCCCTACCTAGGTATGGACATGCTGACCGGGTGACTGCACAGTTCATGTGGCCAACCGCGCCCGTATTCCAGCCCACCCGCACACACCCCGACACCGAAGTATTGGCTGCGTATGTCAAGGATCAGCCAAAGAGCGTCCAGGCCCTTCTTTGGGAACAAACAGTCTCATTCTACAACGAGTGCCGCGCATACGGACGGCTCAAGGAGGCAAACTGCGAGCACCTCGCTGGCAAGGCGTACGGATACGTAACGTTCAACGGACATGACAAGAGATTTTACGTGGCTCGAGAAGTTTGCAAGCTGCTGGCTATGGATAGGCTACACGGGCGCGGTCTCACGAAGATGTGGGACTCCAAGGAGTGGGATGACCGCTCTCTGCCGGTCCCTTACTTTGGTATCGTCAAAGAGTGGCTGGGCGACCCGGAGATGCTGTCTTCGGCTTTTGGCACTTTCAACCTGAAGGAAAAGGATCAAAATGCGACGGCCAAGGATATGCCGCGGATGCTCCGCGAGCTGCACCAGCTGCACAAGATCGGTATCGTGCATCGCAATCTGAAGTTGACCGATTACATAGCCGGACGTCTCTGCAACTTTAGCTCAGCCTGGACGATCCCGCACGCAATGGGACCTGATGGTGGTATTCTTCCGAGCTGGGCTTTCTCGAGTATGGCATCCTGGGACCTTTGGTGCTTCCAGGCCGATGTTGTCGTCCGGTACAACGATTGGGCGGCGGAGTGTAACGGGGAAGAAGACCGGGCTGAACGGGTGCCATTGAGCCGGCTTCGATCTTACCCAGATCCCCCCATGCTGTATTGGGGAAACGGCGCGCAGGATGCGGCGGCGGATGGGACTCCTCGGCATGGGATGGTGCTGCGGCCCAGGCCCATGGATCATGGGCCGTTTTTGCCATTGATCGATGGTGACGAGGGGTTTTGGGATTATACATTTGTCATTCAGCCTAAGCATGATCCGTCAAAGTATGACTGGAAGAGCGGCGACGAGTCGAAGTGGAGAGGTAGGCCGCGCCCCGTTGAAGACGAGGAGGAAGAAGAAGAGGAGGAGGAGGAGAGGCCCCGGCAGGTGAGTATGGAATGCGGGGGGGGCTTCGAGGACGAGGAGGATGAGGAGGAAGAGGAAGAGGAGCTGCCCCGGTGGGGTGTTTGCGGGGTGAGCTCCCTGAGGAAGCGGCGCCGCGTTGAAGAAGAGGACGAGGAGGAAGAGGAGGTGCCCCGGCGGGGTGTTTGCGGGGTGAGCTTTCTGAGGAAGCGGCGCCGCGTTGAAGAAGAGGGGGAGGAAGAGGAAGAGGAGGTACCCCGGGGGAGGTTTGTTTGTGGGGGGGTTATCAGGGGCGCTAAAGTAGAGGTGGATGAGGGGACTTGGCGGGTGAGGGCTTGCCCGATGCCCCCTCCGGCGCCCCTTTTTAAAAGGGAGGAAGGGGAGGACAAGGAAGATATCATGGACGTGGAAGACAACGAGGACGAGGACGAGGACGAGGACCAGGAGGACGAGGAGAATAGGCAAGAGAGAGAGATGTTCAGGAAGTTTGTCCTGACAGGAGACAACCCCTACAAGGAAGGGGAGGTGCTCAGTTGCATTAGAGACGAGCAACAAGAGAGCTGATGGGGAGGGCTGAAGGGGAGGAGCGAGTTTGGTTTTCTGTTATAGACTGCATTTTTAGAGAAGAGTGAGAAGAGACGATATAGACAAACGGGATTCTAGTACCTCCGTGCAACGTAGCATCATTGATCACTGTGATCGGGATTTTGAACGGTCGAGGCAGAAGTATATCGTGCCAGATTGTGTACTGTAGTTTGGGGTCTAATTGGGAGTGTCGGAAGAGAGTTCCAGCAAGGACCATGTCTTGGGCATTCATCACAACACAGTCTCCCCAATTGTTGGGCAGGTGAGATCATGGTGAGTCTTTTGAGACAATGATGAGGCTGCATGTGGATTGCAAGGTGCCGAGTTGGACACTATGCTGATTGAGGCGCAAGGCGGACCAGAGACCAGCAATGGGTAAAGTCAAGGAGTGGCTGAGATCGCAGAACGCCGGGAACACATGCGGACGTTGAAGAGCCCGGAGTCCACAAGACGAGCATGTATCAGTTCCAGCAGATGCTTTGGGATGTCCACGAGCTACACCAAATCGGCGTCGTCAACCGCGACCAGTGCGTGGACGGCGTCCTCTGCGACTTGGGCTCAGCATGGACAATTCCCCACGCACTGGGTCCTGATGGCGGCGTGCTACCGCGCCGGGCGTTGCCAGCATAGCGGCTGGGCATTGCTGGCGCTTCCAGACCTGCGTCACTGACAGCCACAATGAGTGGCAGGCCGGGGAGCCGCAGGAGATGCGCAAGGCCCCGTGTCGGCTCCGGACCTATCCGCGCCGGACGGACGGACCGTTGGAAGACGCCGCGGCACATGGCGCACAGGCATGGGCCTTTTCTGCTGCTCCTGGACGGTGATTTCGATACGTGAGCTCGACACGTGAGCAGAGGACTTTATCACGTGGCCCAAGCATGATTCAGTGGCATTTGACTGGAACGGTCTTCAAGATGTAGCAGCGGATACGACGAACGCGGCGGAGGACATGCCAAGGACAGCGGGCCGGAAGCGCCGGCAGAAGGCGGGTGGCGGGGAGAGGAAGAGGACGCGAACGAGACCTGGGGGCTAGGGCTGACACTGAAGAGAGGAATTGTGTTGTTTCTGCTATAGAATCATTAGAATGTGCGTTAAGAAATGCGAAAAGATGCGAGACGAGCGTGACCGATTTTGATACTCTACTTGGATGCATCGTGTGACACATGGCGAGACGGACGACCACTGGCGGCGGTCGAGTGACATGCCAACGCCATGCTGACCATCGGACGTTCAGTTAGGGGCCAGGCCAGACAGGCCTGGACTTCAGTGGTGGAATGGGTCCAGGGCCCTGGGGCAACAAGCATAAACGAGCGCCGCCACATGGAGCGTCCCAGCTTTTTTGGTCCCAGATTCAAATACTTGATGCGCCGCCAAAACCCCAGATAATCCTCCCTTCTCATGTGAGCTTATTACAAATAGCAAAAGGGTTCCCCAGGATACGTGACAAAAAAGAATCATGTCATGACACACCTCCCGCCGCCTATCTGAATCAAAGGGGTCTGCACGTCCTCTGATGGAGTGGACGAAGTGGATTTGAGGTCCCCGCAACTCACCGAGAGATGCCCGGTTTTTCCTGCGTTCCATCACGAGCGGGCGGAGCGGAAGCGGGACAGACTTGACTGAGGGGGGACTAATGAGGGCCTGGGCATATCCGCTTGTGTGGATTCAAAGGCTCGCACTCTGTTTCCCCGAGTCGTTCGGTGCCCGCATCGGTGCAAGCGTGTCGCGAGAAGTACGTAAGATTTGCGCGGTTCGGCTGACAGACGAGCAACCGTCAGAGCGGTTGGAATCGTGCCGGGTGGTTGAAGTGAAGTGAGGGAGGAAGGGATACCACTCCGGCGGCATGCCAAGGGTAGCCACGGCATCCGAACGGGCAGCGACGGGACGGATGGACGGGCGGCTGGCTGGGCAGATGGATGGCTAAAATCTTGCCATGCTAAGCTTAAGCTCAGCCCAGGGCAAGCCACCAGCACAAGCCCTGAGCACAACCATCCGGCCATCTTCCGCAACACCATGGCCAGACCACCCCAATACCAATACGAGAAGGACACGCGTGCGGGATTTTCACCCTCCCTCCCTCCTTCGTCCTCACGCCGCCGCGTCCGCGTTCCCCTCCCCGAGTCAAGAACTATGACTACAAAACTCCACCCGGACCCGGCCAGCACGGTGCCGCCGGGTGTCCGGGCGTGCCGCGCTGCCTGACAGTTACGTTATGAGATGCCTGAACATCGGGGCGGTGCGGCGCTAGCCCGGGCTTGGCCGGGCCGGCACTGCACTTTCTTGGCCCGTGAGTGGTGCTGAGGGAAGCCTTCTGGAAGGTTGCAGGGGGCAAAGCCCCAGCTGAAGGGGCCCTGGGGCGGGAGCCTCATCCGACAGGGGTGGCCTGTGGAGGGACGTCATCTTTCCGAGAGTTCCTGACCGGTAGACGGAGGGGGTGGCCGATGGGGGAGGGAGGAAAGGAAGTGAGGGAGGGAGCCTGTCCCCTCGACCTCTGTTGTGTCTGTCACGCCGGAAGCGTCAGGACGAGAGCAGAGAGATCAGAGTGCAGCAAGGCAGGTAACCGGGCCGATGATGATAGACGTGCTCAGCCAAGACTGCCGGCGTTGCCCATGCCATCACCACTTGCTTCCAGGCAGTCTCTTCAATTTTCGCCTCACTCAATGATTGCCACCACCCTCGCCGGTCTTGGGCAGATCCCCGAAAAATACCCAGTTGGGGTTTGCCAAAAGACCGCCAGCCATCGCAAAGAACTTCCGTAGCGCCGGGCGCGAAAATGCTAGCATGACAACCGGACATGACCGCCGTTCGCCCAGAAAAGGCTAACTCAGTACCTCGCGTCCTCTCTCCAACGCTTAACTCGAACAAGCCCCATCCATGCTCCGCAAAGCAAAGCAAACCTCGGCTCCATATTCCTAGAGAGAGAGATAGGTAGGTCCGTCTGCCGCGCCGCTGATTCGCCCCCCCGGTGGCGCTGAAACATGCGAATCGGTCCGCTTTCTCGTGCACCACCACCACCGCTACACTGCAGCCGAACATCCAACGCCGACATCGCGGCTGTCTCTCCCTAACCCCCTCAAGGACAGGGGCCCGATGCAAGACGCCGAAGCGGACCTGGGGAAAGGAAGTAAGCCCCGCCAAGTGGGCGGCAATCACAACGCCTCCTCTCTCCACGACTCGATCCCCGTCTCAACTCGCTACCTAGTTTGACTTCCACCCCCAGATTCTGACCTTCCTTATCTAGCCCAAGTGTCTTAGCGGGTGCCCGGTGGAGAACATCCAAGTCCAGCCTCACCCGATGGACGTGCCAGCATGCCCGCCTGGTGAATCCCAATCCTCCGGCGCGCTTCCCCAGACACCAGGACATGCCATGCCATGCCATCCATCTCCACCCCCCCGTGCGCCAGTCCCTCAAGCGTCCCCTCCCTTATCTCCCCTCCCCCTGACACCCAAGAGCCAAGTCAAGACCAAGACTCCGCGGTCATGTATCTCCCGTCTCGCGACTTAAATACACCCGCCTCCTCCTCCTCCCTGCCCGTCCCTCTCCTCTCTTCTGATCCCAGGCTACAGAGCGCGGCGCGACGTTCCTCAGATACCCCTTTTTCTTTCTAGGAACACCATCGGCGACTGACCTCCTTTTTACTTTACTTCACCTTCCACATCTCCACATCCTCCTCCCACCTCAGCCATGGCTGACAAGCACCACGAGGCCGCCGTTGGCGCGCCCCCGGAGTTCGACGCACCCCCCGACTTTGAGAAGGGTGACTACGAGACCCGCGATGGCGAGGTCAACCTCCGCAAGGATCAGCGCGAGCAGGATTTCATGACCCGAAACGGTCTGAACCTGGCCTCCTTCTCCAGACGTATGTACCCTGCCTTCACCACCCATGTCACCTCTTCCCATCGCTCACACACCCAGGTGACCGCGGCACTGGCGATGTCGAGCTCGACCGCTCCATGAAGAAGCGCCATCTCCACATGATCGCTATCGGCGGATCTATCGGCGCAGGCTTCTTCGTCGGATCCGGCAGCGCTCTCACCCGCGGCGGACCCGCATCCATCGTCATCTGTTTCTCTATCGCCGGTATCATGATCTTCAACGTCGTCCACGCTCTCGGAGAGCTCGCTGTTATGTACCCCGTGTCCGGCGGCTTCTACACCTACTCTACTCGCTTTATCGATCCGTCCTGGGGCTTCGCAATGGGATACAACTACGTACGTCGAGACCCTGAGTCCTGCTTCTTCCAAGAGGACTCCCCTCTCACCCCCTCACCATCCAGTGCTAACCTCCCCCCAGGTCTTCCAGTGGCTCATCGTTCTGCCCCTCGAACTCGTCGTCTGCTCCTTTACCGTGCGCTGGTGGAACGACAACATCAGTTCAGCAGTCTGGATTACCGTCTTCTGGCTAGTGATTATCATCATCAACATCTTCGGCACCCTCGGCTACGCAGAGGAGGAATTCTGGTCGTCTTTCATCAAGCTGGCCGCGATCGTCATCTTCATGATCATCGCCGTCATCCTCATCTGCGGCGGCGGCCCTGCCGACGGCCTCTACTCTGAATACTGGGGCACCCGCACCTGGAGCGACCCCGGCCCATGGCGTAACGGTTTCAAGGGCTTCTGCTCCGTTTTCGTTACCGCTGCTTTCTCCTACAGCGGCTCCGAGCTCGTCGGCCTTGCTGCTGCTGAATCCGCCAACCCTGCGCAGGCCCTGCCCGGCGCGGTCAAGCAGGTCTTCTGGCGTATTGTCCTGTTCTACGTCGTCGGCCTGACCCTCGTCGGTCTCCTTGTTCCCAGCAACCACCCCCAGCTCCTGAACGCCGAGAACCCCTACGAAGACGGCGCATCGCCTTTTGTCATCGCCGCCCAGCAGGCCGGTCTCAAGGGCTTCGATTCCTTCCTCAACGTGGTCATCTGTATTTCCGTTGTGTCCATCGGTGTGTCCGGCGTTTACGGCGGCTCCCGCACCCTGACTGCCCTCGCCGCTCAGGGTTACGCGCCCAAGATCTTCACCTACGTTGATCGCTCCGGCCGCCTCCTGGTGTCCGTCTGCTTCGTCATGGCGTGGGGTGCTCTCGCTTACGTTGCCCTCGCCTCCTCCGGCATGATCGTCTTCGACTGGCTGCTGTCTCTGTCCGGCCTCGCTGCCCTCTTCACCTGGGGCTCCATCTGCGTTGTGAGTACCAGCCAACACCCTCTACCATGCAGAGTTCCATTGCTGACCACCCCAGTCCCACATCCGCTTCCGTGCTGCCTGGAAGAAGCAGGGCCGTTCCCTCGACCGCATCCCCTTCAAGGCCGTCTTCGGTGTTATTGGATCCTACATCGGCCTCACGCTGTGCATCGTCATCCTGGTTGCTCAGTTCTACGTCGCTCTTTACCCCCCCGGCGGTGACGGTCTCGGCACCGCCACTCAGGCCCTGCAGGCCATCCTTGCCCTGCCCATCGTGCTGGTCTTCTGGGTCTGCGGTTGGCTGTGGAAGCGCACCCCCTTCCTCACCCTCGACCAGATCGACCTCGACGCCGGTCTGAGGGAGCACGACTGGGAGGAGATCAACGCTCACCGTGCCAAGGTCGCCGCCTGGCCCGCTTGGAGGCGTCAACTGCACAAGTTCTTCTAGATCACAGTGTTGGCCGCTGCCTCGGCGGCATGTATAATTGATTCAAGTTCATTCCAAAGGCTCTAGTTGAAGTGATGTAGTGAGACGTGGTAGCTGTGACAATGTTGTTCCGCGTGAGATGGAACACCGGAAGGGAATTCGGAAAGAAATCTGGCTGAAGGTAGTGGCATTATCATGGCCAGAACCTGACTGTTCATGGAAGGTTTGACCATCTTGGTTCGACAATGAAGAAGGAGTGCCGTTATTTACAATTTACATTGGCATCATGCAGTGCTATTTGACGGCCAACAGAAGGGTTGGTAGGCTCTTGTGCCTCAGCATCAAGACGTCGCATGGACACTTGGTCAAAGGCTGGGCCCGAGAGGACCTGGACCATAAACTGAGGTGTATGAAAGAATCGACAGAAGGTACTTGACTCGATGCCAATCTCTGCGAAGTACTCACATTCAACACATGTGAGCCGACTTGCTTCCGAGGACCACCAATCTCAAAACTCAGATGCAGGTTCCGAGGGACACTTGAAAACCGTCTCAACCCGACGCACCAGGTGCTTCAAGTTGATTGCAACATTTTCTGCTAGCAGGACTGCCTTGGTGTCACTTGGGGCTTCTACTGGTGGCTTTCCTCCCGTCATCTGCCTCCATGTGCTGGAGGCGGGTGAGACGAGGCCGCCGTGTGTATACTTCTCACTCTCCTAACATCACATATCGATACTCACATTCAACAAACCTCAAATGCGAAAGGATATGAGTGACTTGCGGCTGGTAGTGGTGATGCAGGGCTGGCCGAGGTAAGTGCGGAGATCTTGGAAACTCCAGGCTTCCATATTCTGCGGCTCGCACACCAGTCCAGTGACGTACCAGATCGCCAGCATGATCCCCTCGACCTTGACAACTTCATCCCAGGTGTTTACGTAACTGAGAAGCATCCATCTCAAGGTTGGATCAAGTCATGGGCAGATGTACCTGATCAACTGGCTTGTCCTCGGTCCGGCCATTGTCTTCAGCATCCAGACATCTGCAGCCATGATACTTTTGCGTCACCACGCCATCTTTTTGCTGCCCGCTACTCCCCAGCAATGCATGTCCGCCGTGAAACAAAGAGGCAGGCAGCCACCACCAGGCCGGCATGCGGCACATGGCCAAGATTCTTCGGCTCCGAGGACCAGCCGTGGATGCGCCTGAAACCATCGGGCCAGCACCACAGCCGAGCTGTCATAGCATCAACCTCAAGATCATTCCTAGCCTGTCTACACCATCACCAAAAGCCTCTCCAAAGGCATCCTGAACCTGAAATCGCCTGCCATCCAACAAAGTTGACGTGTTTCGCATTCCTGCTGCCTCCCGCACAGACAACCACCACCCAGAAGCCATCACCGACCATGAAACCAGACCGAACAGGCAGACGAGCGGCAGCACGGCACCGCCGCACCGTAGAAATACGCACGTTGCGCCCGGTGTTCTGGCCTGACAGGCCACTTGCCTGTGCGCAGTCCGATGTTTGGCGAACACCGCATCCCCCGCGGACGATCACCCTGACTCGTTCGTCCCTGCCTTGTTTGACCATCTGAGCAGCCGGCCGGATGGCAGCAGGCAGCCATGAGAGCTCGGCGGGCGATGATGCCGTCCGGCGCAGTGGGCACGGGGATCATGGGAGGTCGGCCGGTGGAAGTCGTGATAAGGCGCCGCATCCTCCGCCTGGTGCTCGATTCAGACCAGCAACCTCAGACCTTACATCCACCACCGCCATCATGACAGCTTCATGGCTCCTCCTCGCCCTCGGGCTCTCCTCCATCACGCCCATCAGAGCCCAGCAGCCTCGCACCGTCGTGGCACCCCTCTCCCGTATCGCCCAAGGCGAACTCTTCACAGCCTCAATGAAGATCGGCATCGGCTCGCCCCCACAAACCGTCACAGCCATCTTCGACACGGGCAGCAGCGACCTCTGGGTGCCGCAGGCCGGCAGCTCACTATGCAACGACCCCCGCGGACGGTGTTCCGGCACCAACGCCAACGACACCGGTGCCTTTGACAGTACCAAATCGACGTCCTTCGCCGCGGCGCCGCAGCCTTTTTTCGCAAACTACGTCAACGGTGTGGAAGTCTTTGGCGACTTCATGACCGAGACGGTGAGCTTTGGGAACACGACTATCACGAATAACACCATGGGTATCGCCCGAAACGGGACCCTGACGGCACCGCTCGTGTCGATTCTCGGCGTTGGACCTGCGAGCCTTGAGGCGTCGGTCGTCAACAGGCAGGGGCCGGGGTATAACAACCTCCCTGCGCATCTGAAGGCGCAGGGTGAGACGACGTCGCTCATCTATGGGGTGTACATTAATGACTTTCGTACGTTTTCTCTACTTTGCTTTGCGATACACGTGGACTGACCGAACCAGGGGCTGCCGAGGGCAGTGTCGTCTTTGGAGGGATGGACGCGGCCAAGCTCGCCGGCGAGATGCAGGTCGTGCCGCTCATCGGTCGCCAGCAGTTCCAGACGGATGATTTTATCATTGCCTGGACCTCGTTCAGCTTCACCCCGGGGACCGGCGGCGCTGGAGCTGGGGCTGGGGCTGGAGCTGGGGCTGGGGCTGGGGCTGGAGCTGGAGCTGGGCCGGGCGCCGGAAACCGTAACGGTGGCAATGGAGGCAATGGCAACGGCGGCAATGGAGGCAATGGAGGTAATGGAGGCAATGCAGGGGGCAACGGAGGGAATGGGAACGGCGGCAATGGAGGCAATGGCAACGGCGGTGCAACAGACCTCGGCGGCCGAAACCTTCCCGCCGTCCTCCTCGACACCGGCAACCCAGGCCTCTCCATGCCCGCCTCCGTCCTCGACCGCATCGGCCCAGCCATCGGCATCACCCAAGCCCCCGACGGCACAAACGTCGTCCCCTGCAACAGCGGCGACACCGGCGCGCGCTTCACATTTGGCTTCGGTGCCGCCTCCATCGACGTTCCCATCTCGATGCTCTTCATCCCCGTCAACGCCGCCGACGCCCAGGGACAAGCCCTCTGCACGCTTCCCCTTGACGTGTCCGACGGGCCTGTTGCGTCGCTCGGCGCCCCGCTGCTGCAGGCTGCGTATGCCGTGTTTGACATGGAGAACAATGTCGTCGGCATGGCGCAGGCGAAGATGAACACGACTGAGACGCGGATTCAGGAGTTGCGACCGGACTGGCTGAAGGGGAGGCAGCCTGGGGCGAAGCGTGCCAAAGTGCCCAGGGCGCCGCGGCGACGTGTCCGACTGACATGATCGGGGTTCTGTTGATGGATGAATTAGCATATAATCGGTACATACTCACAGGAGCAATACATGGAAGCAGCAGGTCTGCCAAACCTATCAAAGTCAGTAATGCTGCAACTTCAAGGGGAAACACCAAAAAACCAGTGATCGTTCCATCTGCAGGAATAATGTTCCAGAAGGAGATCCTGTTTCTAGAAAATGTTAGTCATCCATCGTACATGTCCCGTCCCGTGACCTTATCACACCCCGCGCAGCCTCACCTGCCGAGGTCACGCAGGCCCAGGGCCCAAAACACCACGCCATCAGCACACCAAGTCACGAGAGCACAGCCCACCGGGTGCAATCGTCTCAGCACAGGGCGATCGGGAGATCGCGGCTCGAGTCCCTATTCATAACCTGACAGGCCCGTCAACAGCCAGCGACGGCTGACGCGAGGGCCCGGTCATCAGTCTTGTTAGCACAGCTTCCATGTATCACGCCTCGTCGTGATCTCTATCACGACCACGACGGTGGATCCAACAGTCGACCATGGGGTTAGGGGGAGAAACAAACGAAGGCAGTGTAAAGCGCTTGCAAGCGATGGTCATTACGCTCGTAATACAGTACAGGGTATCCGTGGATAAGTACATAAACAAAGGCATGCCGCGTCTTCCAGTGCGGTGCCGGCTCTTCTTCATCCTCCAAGCCTCCATCGCCGACCTTGTCGGCGATGGGGCGGGGCGGCGGGTGTGCCCGCGGCCCCTGATGCTAGTCCAGCGCTCTCCTACGCCCCCGAGTGGTTCTTGTCCGTGTCGTGTCCGGGAGGGGTTTCGAGATGCGGCTTGATGCCTCTTCAGGGCTGCGACGGGATCCCATTTGGATCGTCGCCGGGGTGAGCGTGCTGCTCTTGGGCGTGTTGCGATAGTGTTTGGATGCTTGGTCGCGCAGGGGGGACGTCCTGCGGCGGGAACTGGGTGTTGAGTCGGCGTCAAGGTAAGTAGAGGGGGAAATAAAGGAGGAAATGGCGTGATCGGGTCGGGGGGTAGGTGTTTCCGACTCGATCGAGTCGATGACGGTGTCGATGGTGTCAAACATGTCGAAAGGAAGTTGGGCGGTGGAGAAGTCTTCGTATTCATCTTCAACACCACAGTCGAGCTGGGGAATGTGCTCGCCATGTGTGCTGAACTCCTCGTGCAGGTCGGACACGGAGGTCGCGATGGACTCGTGGCCGTCCGAGTTGGAGGCTTCATCGTCGCTGAGGTGGCGGCGGCCGAAGCCGTCCGACTCGGAACCCGAGAAAGACATGGACCGCGCCGGGGTGAAGCGCCGAATGTAGTCGTGATGATCGCCAGAGGAAGAGGGCGAGGAGGGGGAGGACTCGTCTTCGTGGGAGGTCATGGAACGGGGGGAGAGGGGGACGTCGAGGTTAGAAACGGCGCTCGTCTTGAAGGACGTGGTGATGCGACGAAGGGGCTCGCGCGTCGTCGGAACGGCAGCGGGAGTCTCTTCATCGTCATCGGGGAAGAGAGAGGGAATGTCGTCGACATCGCCGACGCTGCTCAGATCAGTACTCTCCGACTGCTCACTGTACCCGTCAGCGAAGGACGACACGGTCGACGCAGCATCATGGAAGCTGTGACGGTCGAGGTATCCTTCGGGGAGGTAGCTGGCAAAGTAGCGGACGAGCGAATCGAGGGAGCGTGTCCGGAAGAGCTGAAGGGCGTAGGACCACTGGTCGGTGCCGATGAGTTTGGGGTTGGCGATGATCTCGCAAGCGGCGGACTGGAGGCAGTCGTTGAGCTCGTCGACGCGCTGCTGGCGGCGGTCGGCGAGAAGACGGTGGAACTCGTCCTCGGTGCGAGCGTCGCTGGCGATCTCGTAGACGTCGTGGTGGAAGGCTTCGGGGTCTTGTATGGTAGAAGAAAAGGTGTTGTACCGGTCGTGGAGCGTGGTGAAGAGGTCGCCCCTCTTCATGCCAAACTTCCACGCCGGCCAGGCGTACGCCAGGTCGTCGTCCATGTCGGGGTGATGTGGTTCGTGATTGCCGCCCTGAGAAGGACGGGCTTGGAAAGGTTCAGGCGGGTATGGTTGCGGTAGTTGAAGGTGGAAGCAGTCGTAGGGGCATTCAGGGCCGTTTAGACCAGAGGACCACTCGTGCAGTCCATTGCGTTGGCTGTTGGGGGGGCTCAGTGCAGGGAGGTTCTTGAATTCGGGGGGGGGCTTCGTTTGTGCTTCTGAGGACGTGATGATGGGGGAGTCGGCCGGAGTTTGGAGGAGTGGGACGTGCCAGGACATAGGAAAACCGGCTGCGAAAGAGGAGTGGGCATTGGGGATGGCGAGATTTGCGCTGGGCGCCCGGCTGACGCGGGCTAGCGTCTGATGGGGGCCGTTTTATGGGCTAGCGTGGTTTTGTGCATGTCTAGCGCTGCAGCCGTGGCCAATGAATGCCTGGTGGTGGGTCGCACTGAAGCCCGATGTCGCCCGCCCTTGACACGGATGCATCATCCTGCAGCGCCACCGCCTCTGTCCGAAGCCAATCACTGCGTGCCATGAAATGGCGGAGCAACCAGGGCTTGGGAGGGCAAGGGAGGGGTCGAGGGCGATACACATCGTAGGTACCCAGAGGTCGATGCAGGCTGCCGTGCGGTGCCAAAATACGAGGCACTACCAGTCATGTGTCGGAAGCAGGCCAGGGTGTCCGTTGTTGGGTGAGGGCTGTTCGTTCCGACCCTTTCACAGACTGTGATTACACTTTGCATCAGGCTGGATAGAAGGTGAGAGAGAATGAGCCATCCAGTACTTCCTGCAATGTGCCTTTTGCCCATCCTATTTTCATCGGCACGAGGAGGCAAGGGAGAGATCGGGAGAGGTAGGTAAGGGAGAGAGAAGACTGCGCCTGACCCTTGCACAGACTAAGATGCACATGGCATCAGGCAGGATGGGGCAGGATGGGAGGCAAGGGAGCGGAGGTGAGAGAGAATGAATCAGCGGCCCGATGCACGGACCATTCCGGAGGATGACTGCAAGCCTGCCTAACGGCTCGTGTTGGAGAGAGGGCTTCGCCTCGGTGAGCCAAGCCGCCTCACGAGGCACGTTAATCATTTGCTGTAAACCTCGACGACGAACACGATGATCGAGGTGGGATTAGGAATCAAATTTGAACTTTAGAGGACTGTAGTGTGTCATGAGTGTATCGAGAAGAGGCTGCAATGAGCGGTCGTGAGACTGAATCTGGCATGGAAATGCAAACATGGTGAACAACCAGATGTCGTCTATTCACACGTCATCGTGAGGAATCACGATGACTCATTGATCTCTTGTCAGTTTCTTCATCTGTTTATGGTACCTAGCGATGCATTGGGATACTGGGAGCGAAAGGTGGCTGCCGCCTGTAAGTTGTGTAAACCGCCGAGGCATATACATTCGACGCCTTGGTATAAAAGGGAAAGCCACAACAGGCAGCAGCCAAAAAGCAGTTTTAAATTCCATACACACGGGTTCGGTCGGTTTATCGATTCAGAAATAGACACAGTACCGTTGGTTTCATCGCTGTCAGGACGAATGATGCTTTCGACAAGAATGTTGGGCTCCCAGTCAATGGATGCGAATTAGGACCTCAAAGGCTAGAAGTATCTGGTTGAAAATATTAGAATTAGGCAGACTTCTTATTTTCGAACTCCAAGATCCTAGCCGAGGGTTGGAAACTACGCGTCAACCTTGAACATCAACTTCCTCGATTTAGAACGAAGGCATGCCGTCCATGTCTCGCCGAAACATGCTGCGGATGCCCATTCAATACCGCTGTTGTAAAGAAATCCTTGAAAGTCAAAATGGATTCTGAGAGTAGGCCCATCCAGGTGCTTCAGCCATTATCCTCATCATGCCAAACGTGGTGGACACTCAGAAGCATCGCAGCCTTGAGGGAGATGACTAACGTCCCTCACCCACTTCTGGCGCACCCCCCCATTTAGCGCACCCCAAAATCCACCCATCAAAAAACCACCACTACATTCAGCCTTCTTTTTCC
>JACAFV010000033.1:208775-246737 GCA_014635975.1 Plectosphaerella sp. P0831 | reverse complement strand
TGGCGGAGGGCGGCGACGTCGTGGGGAAGGGCTGGTGGAACTGGATCGACTGGCTTTGGTTGGATGTGTGGCCGGGGTTCGGATGGGCAGCGGCGGCACCTTGTAGGTTGGGGGCGACGGACTGGATGGTTGTCAGGGTGGTGGTGAGGGACCTGACCGAGGGAGCGGGCGAAGAGAATGTGCTGTCGCCGCCCCTCCGCGAGTCCATGCCGCCGATGGTGCGGCTCGTGCCGGCGACACTTGAAGGCGCCATGATCGAGTGCCGCTCGGTGGCCACGGTGGGCGCCAGGGACCTCGCACCACCAGCCGTGTGTGGAGGTTGGCCATCGTCCGAGTGTCGCCGGCGGTCGAGAGAGGTGGCGCTACCACTGCGTTCCGAGACGAAAGACTGGGCGCTCTGGTGCTCGGCGCTGCGGCCGTTGAGGTAATTTATTGTCGCCGACTGCGGGTAGGGGTTATTCTTCTTGCTGCCGCGCTTCTTGTGGGTGCGCTTCAGGTCGGCAGCGAGGCGTGTGGCATCGTTGGACGAGGAGCCCTTGTTGAAGTTGGTCAGCTTCTTGACCCATGTCGAGAATGGCCGCCGTCGACCGGGCCTGTCGACTCGGTCTGCTCGAGTTTCGCATTAGCTCAAGCAATAAAGGGGGAGGATGTGTCGGGCGGGCGGAGAGAGGGTTGGCGGAGATGTAGATTCATGCATAGATCCATCGAGAAGGGGACTGACCATGCGGCTGCGAAAGAGTCTCCGTCGTCGCCATCTGAGCGTGGGTGATGGGACAGGGCGATTCTGTCTCGAATATTGTATTTTGATCCTTCCTTCTCGTATTGTGTGTGGGCGGTGGTGTTGTCGGCGTCGGACTTGAAGATGCGAAGGAGTGGGTTCTCCGGCGAGACCGCAAGACGACTATGCGATTCGATGGCGACTGCAATTGATTGATTGTCGAAAAGGCACTGCTTCGCAACCAGACGTCTGGCCTCGATCTCGTTTCACCGCTCAAAGGGTGTCGCGGGCGAAAGCGGCAAGGGAGGTTCGGACAGTGACCGAGGGCGAGGCAGGTGGTGGTGGGTGAGGTGGATGTTGAGGAGTCGAAGTTGGGACGGGGCGCCACCTACAGGCAAGTTGGGCTGTTCCGACCTGATGGGCACAATGGAAACCTAAAAGTCCAGGGGTCCAGGGCAGTGAGCTGTGACCTAAGGGCCCGTGGCGATAGGGCGACAGGGCGACGGGAGGTGGAAGGTACGGTCAATGGTGGACCTGCCTGAGCGACACGAGCGGACTTCAGCCCCGTGACCCCCGCCAACACACGCCTCTCGGTCAGCCCGCCAATGGCTGCTGGGCAGTCCGTGAGCCCCACATGCCTCGGAACTTCAACGCCGCCCGGAAAGCACGGCCAGCGAGTCCTGTCACGGTGGTCTTTCATGCTCATCCCTTGCTGCATTGCTGCTGTGTCAGCGGGGGTGTACGACCTCAACATCAGCCCTGGCCTGGACTCGAATGGCACGAATCGACTCGCCGCACAACCGCCTTGCGGGCATTTTTCCGAAATTTCATGTCGTTGCTCATGATGTATCGTCGTCATGATGTATCGTTCGGTCATCTGCAATCCAGCTCTACATCTTGTCTAGCACATGTTTAACCGCCGACTTGCTGTCATGGCCCGCTTCAAAACCACCCTTATCACAGATCATTCGGCTGGTCCTCCGAAATCTTGAGCTGCGCAATAGCGGCGTCACCCTCGAGCGGCTTCTCGTTCTTCTCCGCCGGCTTGCCCGCGCCCGGGTGCCTCGAGCCCTTGTCCTTGACCTTCTTCACCTTCTTGGGCTTCTCCTCCGGGGGGTAGGCCTTGAGAGTCACTGCATTGCATGTCAACCATCGCTCGTACCACATGCTTCGGGAACCTTACCCTCTTGCCACTCCTTGGAGGCCTGGAACTCGGCCTGGATCGGCGCCAACAGCTCGTTGATGGCCTTGGTCACGGCGGGCTTCAGCAGCTGCGGCGTCAGGACGTCGTCGCGGTAGGCCTGTGTCATGCTGGCAATGTCGGTGAAGACGAGGTCCTCGAGGTTGTCGCGGGTCCTGTCGACCCGGAACTCGGGGTGGCCGTGCTTCAGCTCGCTGGCTGGCAGCAGCACGTACTCGGTGAAGGCCAGGAGGCCGTTTCCGTCAGCCTCCTTAGGAACGGCAACCGCCTTCTTGACCTTCTTCGCGACAGCCTCGGCCGTGTCCAGGAGATCAATCTTGGAGTCGGGGTCGCTAGAATTGGTCAGTACAGTTGGGAATCGCTCGCTGTGACTGCTCCTTACCTGCTCGACATCTTGGCGCCGGCGCCTTGCAGACTGGGAATCATGGGATCTAGACGTGTCAGCCAGTCCTTGAGGTTTCTTCTCTGCAAGTCGTCACATACTCATGAGATGCGCCCGCTCCTTGTATCCAAGCTTGGGCAGCCACTCCTTGGCGGCAGTGAACAGCTTCCGCTGGTCAACGCCTCCGAATTGCCTGCATCCGGTCAGCACCCGTATCTGTCGCACGAGATTGGAACGACTTACACATCGGCGCCAAGGTACTGCTCATCCAGAACCTGCAGAAGGGGGTCTGATCCCGTCAGCCATGTACCACCTCGGGTTGATCACCTTTGACCTACAGAGAAGACCAGACTGGACCTTGTTAGCACGGGCAGCAGTTGGGGGTCACAAGGACCACTTACCAGAGGCGCGGCAGCGCTCTGCTTCACGACCTCGGCACCCGCCTTCTTGGCATCGTGCTCGGAGGTAATGGATGCCAGCTTGTAGAGATCCATGACTGTGATGGGTCAGCCTATCCGCCCAAATCACGTCCCCTGTATAATTTCGGCCTGCGACGTACTGTATTCGGGCGTCTTCTGGTAGTCGGATCCGAGGATGAAGCGCAGCCTATTCCCGTCAGCCAATGTCGCGGGGTACCCCTCCAATCGATTCCACCCACTTGGACGTGTCCACGCCCACGGCCTTGAGCAGCGCGGTGATTGTGAAGCGGTAGAACTCGGCGCGGTACTGGACAATCTCAATCGGGGCCTTCAGGTTGTCGAGGAAGCCGTGGATGTCGGCGAGCAGGACAGTGACGTGCGCGCCGGCGCGGAGGAAGTCGGCGAGCTTCAGGGCGGGGACGAGGTCTGCAACAGCTTGGTCAGCGACGTCAATCTGCCAGGTGCATCACGAGATAAACATACAGCCGGTATGAGGACGACCGGTCGTCGCGGTGCCTGCACAACATCAAGTCAGCTCCCTGCCATGTGTCGTTCCGACGGAATGCGCACGAACCCCAGTAGATGACAGGGTCGCGGCCCTGCCTGTAGACATCCTCGATAATCTGCTGATCAAGCACCTCGGAGAGGTTGCGCTTGAGGAGGGCGAGCTTCTGCTCCGTCGAGAGGTCGGACATGATTGCTGGCGTCTGTCGAGGGCGGGAGGGTTGGTTTCCGAGGTGTTGACTCAGTCGCAGGAAATTTAACGAGGGGCAACCTCACCATCGACCGTCACTGCCCAAATGGCGGGGTCCGAACCAGGAACCACTAGCGCGGGGTGCCCCTGTCATCGGCCCGCTAATCGCATACCACGCCATCGTGGTCGCACGACGGCATGGTCAATTGATGCAGGACACAACATCAGGTCAATCAGCAGCAGGTCAAATTGGATTGGAGAAGTAATTGAACCAAGTAAGAGCCTTCTATGCCTTTTATACGAAATGGGTATCTCTGTTGCTCAAGTCAATGCTCACTGCCCCGCCATATACTCCTTCATCCTCCTCCCGGAACTCCCGCCCTCCTCCCAAGGACGCCTATTGTACACCTTTCCAAACGTTGCCAAATCGATCAGAGGCGCCATGGACGGCCTTCCGTGGGCGCATTGGAACGGAAAGCTGCACCGACTCAGACGGCTCACCAGGTCTTGGCACTGTTCCTGATCAAGGACATCGTTGAACATGATGGCACCTGAAGACGTCAGCTGGAAGAAACAGCAAAGGAAGCTAGACAGACTCACTGCGGCAAGAGCGAGAGTTGAGAAGGTCAAGGATACCCTGGGGGCAGGCCTGGAAGTTCTGGACCCAGCCTTGGGGACCACTCGCCAATTTCCTCTGGGAGAGGGGAGGCATCCCGACTTCATCGAGCTGCCAAGCCTCACTTCGGAGTAGGTCTGCAAGGAGTTTGGGCTCTGTCCTCGTACGCTCCAGGATGCTGGGTGGGAGGCTCAGAACATCCAAAACTCCCGACTTGCTTTCACCCGAGCCTGGTGGCGATGTGCTGTAGAAGACGCCCCAGTGCTCGAAAAACGAAGAGAATCGGTGCAGAAGCCTGCAGTCTTCCGCCCCAAACTTGAACCGCATGGGTCTCCCCAACAGCTCTGTCTTCGCGCGCAGAAGGTTGGTCCCATCGACACATTCAAAGTAGTCCCGCATGAGGCCTTCGAGCTGACACCTCTCATCAGCTGCGTGCTGGTCGGCCAAGACGAGTACTGTGTTGTCATCTTCGGAGGAGGAGCCGACGGTATTCTCTCCGCTGTGCCGGGGCATCTTGATGAGGATGAACTTTCGATCAACCTGTGAGACAACTTCAGCCTGTGCAAGTGCCGACTTTGACAACCTCGCTTGGCGTGTAACGGTAGCCAGGTCAAAGCTGCAGTCGTCGGTCGATCGGTGTCCGGAGCAGCCGGCGCCGAACCTAGCAGTTGGAGCGGCTTCCTCGATGGAAGGGATCCGAGCCTCAGTCGTCTCGAAAGCAGGATTATCCCACGTTTCCAGAATGCTCTCGAGCCATGGGCTTGGCTCCTTTCCTGGGAGAGAGTCGACAGGCTTGAAATATCGCAATGCAAGGACCTTCGACTCTTGTTCTTGGACCTCTGCCGCGGCTGATGGTGCCACTGATGGTGTGTTCTGCCTCGGAGTGTCTGGCTCTTCCGTACGTTGCCGTTTGACAGGCCAGTCAACTTTGTCAAAAGGTCGCCTCACGAGCTTGCCGTTTCTGTCGACTTTGGGTTGTTTCTGCTTGTCTGAAGCTTTGTCATCCTGGTTCTTGGTGTCGATAGCTCCTTTAGGTGGTTTGGCAGATGCCCGACCGACCTTGACCCTCTGCCACAAGTCAAAAGGTGAGTCTGGTCGTGATATTGGGGTTGATGAGCGCGACACCGATCCAGATGACCCATTGGCAAGACTCCGGCTCTTGACCTGGCCTGCTGTCGAATCCGGGACTTCTGCGCGAGACACCCGTGGCCGGAAATGATGCTTCTTAAGAAATTCAAAGCAAATCTGCCGCAGAAGATCGAGAATGACAGACAGAGATCTGGGCTGGTTCAGTACGTCCTCAGCGGTAGAAGTGTGTTCAGCCTCGGAACACTTTCGCTCAATGCAAAAGTAGAACATCGGCCACCTCTCAAGCGGTTTCTTGTTCTTGGAAAACGCTTCCTTGACTGGCGCATCACCATGATCTTCCTCGCTGGAAAAGTCGGAGTTGGCAAAGACGCGGTTGATCTCATTGTATAGTGCGTTGCGACCTGAATCGTTTGCAAAGGGTCGGATACCCATGCTCAGAAATTGTACTCGGCGGGTCGCCACAGCATTCATCGATACGCAGCCGGTGATGGAGATTTTGCCAGTGGACCCTCCAACGGAGACCCATGTGCCGTAGGATATGTCTTCGGCAAGACCAGCCTGCACAATAACCCGGGGAACCTTGGCAGAGAGCTTGACGTTGGTACTAGCAGACGTCGTCGGGGGACGGAACCGAACATCGGGCCGTCCTTGACCTCGGCGGATGGAGATGGAAATCTCTGCCGGCCAAGCTAGAACTAGTCCAACAACGGATCGAAGAAGAAGTCCAAGTAACTTGTCAATCATGACTTTGTCGTCGGCCATCGGCCTCTGCTTGACCCGCACAGCCATGGAGCCGAACAAGTCGTGGACGACAACGCGCGTTCCATGCTTGAAGCTACCCAGTTGGTGGTCGGGAGAGGGCGGGGTTCTGGAAAGGACAAACGAGTTTCGAATGGTGACTGCATTGGTTGAATCTTCCGAAAAGTGCCGAGACGTGATAGAAATCAGCGAAAATGTTGCCAGCGCGGCAACAAAGTCCCCCTGAGTTCCGTGGCACCGGTCATCGGTCGGGTCTCGCGAGGTGTGGTGATGCTTGCCGAGGCCTCCGCTTTCGCGGTAATCTCGTTGCTGAATACCATCGCCGTCATCTTCAACCGAGCAGCCCCCCCTAGGGTAGTCGACTGATATGTTGATCCGGGATGCCGCAGCGTCGAGCGAGTTCTTGACGAGTCCGATCACAACATCATTCAGGGTTGTGATGGTGATGGAGGACTTGATCTGTTGGATGGCGTCCTCCGGTAATGGTCGGATCGACATGGCGCGGCCATCTGGTAGTTGTTTCTCTCGAGGTCTGGGGCGTTCATTTGTGATGGAAGTGGAAGTTGAAGAATGACGAAATTGGATTCGAGAGGCGAGTGTCGTCAGTTCAATCTCTGATGACTAATCTCCATACTCGGTCGCGCAGGCATTACGCCAGCGAACATCTTCACTCATCATGCCCGGCAAAGAGCATTGGCCACTGCCATGCGAAAAGGTCACATGTAAACGAGACACCCGTGCCGATAGTCGTTCCTGGACCGCATAAGCTTTAGGCGGCAGAGCGCGATGAACCTATCCTGAAGCAGCCAGTCGGGGTGATCAGAATCAGGCGGCGTGAACCCCTCGATTTACCCCTCCTGCTGCCTGCGTTAGACCCGAGATTCCAGAGTAGAAGAATCCCAAAGATCACAGAGAGGCTTGGTCGCTGCTTCACTTCCAATCTTCGTGCTCATACGGAGACATCACCCGGTCAAGCATCAAAATGCCCCGCTACGCGATCCTCATCAAGGCAACCCTCACGACGGAGGGCAAGGGAACGCCTGCCGCCGACACGCTCACTGCCATTGGCAAGTTCAACGAGGAGATGGTCGGCGCCGGAATCCTCCTTGGCGGCGAGGGCCTACGCCCAACTTCGGAAGGGTACCGTGTTCGGTTCTCCACCGGCGACGACGCGCCTTCGGTCATCAACGGTCCGTTCGATCTCAAGGACCAGTCGACCATTTCCGGGTGGTGGGTGATCAAAGTCAAGGACGGCGAGGAGGCGCTGGCATGGGCCAGGCGGCTTCCGTTCCGTGGCTCGCAGAACGCAGAGGTCGAGGTTCGGAGGGTCAGTGAGATGGAAGACTTTGACATGACGGAGGAGCAGAAGGAGAAGGAGACGACGCTGCGAGCCGAGGTCGAAGGGAGGTAGCGGAAGAGGAAGGGAGAAGACGTGGGAGTCGGCGTTCAGTTGATCTGGTCTTCCTTGTGTCGCGGTATATCGAAAGAGGCGTCATCGGACTTTCGGGACGATGGAAATTAATTGAACACAGCGGTCGCAATCCATGTCGTCAATTGCAGTTTGTTGCTGAGATGAGGGAACTTTCCATGGTGCAGCTGTGCATGAAGCCATCCCGAGACCTTCTGGCGCTTGTAGCCAACCGTAGTGGAGCTTGCATGAGCTCTCCACAGCGGCGTCATCCCCAACTGCACCGTCGCACCGCCGACTTCCTTTCGACCCAAACATCAACACACACCTCGGCACCGCACACCCAGACCGCTACCCGACCAGGTCGGCGATGTAGCAATGGCACTCTCGGTCAGTCCCGAGCCGCCCGCATTCGGCCTATGCCCAGGACCAGCTAACGTGTGCAGTGGAGGGAATTTGACTTCTTCGACGTCACGCAGGTCCGCCTGGCCGACGACGAAACGCGCCTCCTGCTCGAAAGCAACGAGATCTCCAAGGTCTGCTCCGGCTCCGACAGTCTCTTCCTCGGCGGCTATGACGGATACGTGCGCATCATCGGCGCCAGCTGGAAGGTCGTGCGAAGCTTCCAGGCACACGATGCTACCATCACCCACATGCGACAGATTGATGGCACCAGCCTGCTCGTCACTGTCGCCGAGGACCTCAGCGTCGAGCCTGTCCTGAAGGTCTGGGCGCTGGATAAAATCGTCAAGAAGACAGGGCTGCCGACATGCCTGAGTACCTTGAACATCAACAACGGGAAGAAGCAGTTTCCGGTCGGTCGACTCCTCCATCGCTCCCCCGACCGAGACAGACCCAGCTAACGACGGCGACACAGATATCGGCCATGACTGTCCTCGACGACCTGTCCCAAATCGCGGTCGGCTTCGCCAACGGCACCGTGACGGTCATTCGCGGCGACCTCATCAACGACCTCGGCGCAAAGCAGCGCATCATGCACGAGTCCGAAGATCCGGTGACGGGCGTCGAAATGATTGCCGATCCGAAATCACAGCTGACAACCCTGTTCATTGCGACAACGTCGAGAATACTCAAGATGAACATCTCAAAGAAGGGTCAGGGCTACCCCCCGAAGACGGTGGAAGACGCAGGCTGCGATGCCGAGTGCATGACGTTCGACAAGGCCGCTGGCGAGATTATCGTGGCAAGAGATGACGCCGTATACACATACACGCTCGAGGGGAGGGGACCGCCGCGCGCATACGAGTCGCCAAAGAAGCTCGTGTCCGTCTTCAACGACTACATCGCTCTCGTCTGTCCACCGACGAGCTCGCCGACCGATAAGAAGAAGGGCGATTCGATGAGGCGACGTTTCGGAGGAGCAGCAGACGCCCTCTTCGACGCGCACACTTTTGTGCTGCTGGAGCCCGATCTGCGGGTTATTGGGCACACCGAGTCACTCATCTCGCCACTCAAGGCCATGTTCCCGATTTGGGGCGACCTCTTCCTGATGACCCAGGATGGCAAGGTCCACCGCTACCACGAAAAGACGCTGCAGCAGAAGCTCGAGCTTCTCTACAAGCGCAACATGTTCCCCCTCGCCATCGACCTGGCGCAGAAATCCGGCATGGATCAGAAGCAGCAGACAGCCATCTTCCGCCGCTTTGGCGACCACCTGTACCAGAAGGCCGACTATGATGGCGCCATGATCCAGTACATCAAGGCCATTGATACTACCGAGCCCTCGCAAGTCATTCGCAAATTTCTTGATACCCAAAGGATTCACAACCTCATCCAGTACCTCGAGCAGTTGCACGAACACCGCAAGGCGACGTCCGATCACACGACGCTGCTTCTCAACTGCTACGCGAAGCTTAAGGATATTGAGAAACTGGAAAAATTCATCAAGTCACCCGGCGACCTCAAGTTCGACCTGGAAACGGCCATCTCCATGTGTCGCCAGGGCGGCTACTATGAACAGGCAGCCTACCTGGCCAAGCAGCATGGCGAGATTGACCTTGTCGTTGATATTCTGATCGAAGATTCAAAGGAGTACCTCGAGGCCCTGAACTTCATCTGGCAACAGGAGCCGGATGTGGTAAGTGACGTTCGTCCCTCGAATCCCGCAGGCGCTGACTCTCCAGGCGTACCCGTGTCTCAAGAAGTACGCAAGGATCCTCATCGAACATTGCCCAACGGAAGCCACCCAAGTCTTTATCGATTATTACAACGGAAAGTACAGGCCACGGGTGCAGCTGATCACCGTTGAAAACCACGATGGCACTGTCACCACAGGAGGTGTCATCTCCGGCGCTACCACCGCCGTGCAGAACCTGACCAACTTCCTCCCCCTACCGTACATGAACGCGACCTCCGTCTCCGATACCCCTGGCACCCCGAAGAACGGTGTCAATGGAGAGACGCCAGTTTTGATCAATCCCGAAGATGTCCCAGTCTCAAAATACACACCTCCCCCACCAAGGACCGCATTTTCTTCATTCATAGACCATCCCGACGAGTTCATCACATTCCTGGAAGCATGCCTCGAGGAGAAGAACATCAAAGAGTCGGACAGGACAGATCTGTACACAACGCTGTTTGAAATGTATCTGCACAAGTCGAACGAGCCCAAGGGCGAGCAACACAAGGAAGAATGGGAGGGCAAGGCCAAGAAGCTCATTCAGGTCAGCGACATCCCCATGGAGAGCTCGAATGTCCTGCTGCTGTCTCATCTGTCCAACTTCAAGGACGGCACTCGGCTGGTGAAGGAGCAGTCCGGGCTACTGTTCGACATATTCAGGTCGTATACAGCGGCAAAGGATACTCGCGGCGCCATCAAGGCTCTCCGCAAGTACGGCCCCGACGAACCTCAGCTCTACCCTGCGGCGCTTGCCTACCTGACGTCCGACCCGCGAATCCTCCAGGAGGCCGGCCCGCAGGAACTCGCCGATGTACTGGCCAAGATTGACAAGGACGGTCTCATGGCGCCGCTTCAAGTCATCCAGACTCTTGTCGGCCAGGCCGGAGCATCCGGCGGCGTGGCAACAATGGGCATGATTAAGCCGTATCTGCACGAGACGATCGAGCGGGAGCGGCAGGAGATTGCTGCCAACCGGCGACGCATCACGGCGTTCCGGACGGAAACAGCGCAGAAGCGCGCCGAGCTTAACGACATTGGATCCAAGCCGGCCGTATTCCAGGCCACGCGGTGCGCCGACTGTGGCCAGGCGCTCGACCTGCCTGTGGTGCACTTCCTCTGCAAGCACAGCTTCCACCAGCGCTGCCTCCGCGGGGGTGGCGCGGATAGTGATACGGAGTGCCCGCAATGCTCCAGGGACAATGCGACGATTCGGGCTTTGCGGTCGACGCAGATTGAGACGGCGGGCAAGCACGAGCTGTTCAAGGCCGAGCTGGAGCGGAGCGAAGACCGGTTTGCGACGGTGGCCGACTGGTTTGGAAGGGGAGTTATGGGAGCACCGAATGCGGAGACTTCGTAGCGAGCGGCGGCATATGTACAGAGCGCACCTCTTTTCATCGGGCGTGGGAATCTATTTCGAGTTTTGGTTTTCGCAACGCCGGCCAAGGAGCAAGGCTCGCTTTTTCTTTTATCCCCCTTCTCCGGTCATTCAACACGTGACGTATCTTCCATGGCATTACTCTTTTTTCTGTGTCTGCTCCCGACTATTGGCTGCCGGCCTCCCGATTCACCGGGGGCAGCAGGCTGGCGGTAGTCTGCCTTGCGTGCTGGGCCATCAGGGCGTCCATAATGACCATGGCGGCCATGCCCTCAACAATGGGGATGGCGCGGGGCACAACACAGGGGTCGTGACGGCCCTTGGCGACGAGGACACCCTCCTCGGCGCCGTCGTAGGTGACGGTGTTTTGGTCCTGGCTGATGGTGGCGGCAGGCTTGAAGCCGACGCGGAAGTAGATGGGTGCGCCGTTGGAGATGCCGCCCTGGATACCGCCGCTGTAGTTTGTCTTGGTGGAGAGCTTTGAGCGCGGGATGCCGATCTTGCGGGCGTCGGCCTCGAGCTCGGCCTCGGGGGCGCGGATGAAGGGGTCGTTGTGGATGGAGCCGGGGACCTCGCAGCCGCCGAAGCCGGAACCGATCTCGAAGCCCTTTGTGGCGGGGATGGAGAGCATGGCGTGGGCGAGGAGGGCCTCGAGCTTGTCGAAGCAGGGCTCGCCGAGGCCCGGAGGCGGGTTGCGGATGACGCAGGTGACAGTGCCGCCGATGGAGTCGTTGCGGTCGCGGAAGCCGGCGATGTAGTCGTTCATCTTCTCGGTGGTCTCGGCATGGGGGCAGCGGACGGGGAGGAACTGGTCGACGGTGGCGCGGTCGATGGTGTTGACGAGGGAGAGGAAGGCGGGGTTGGTCGAGGGGGAGGGGTGCTCGGGGGTCGGGGGGAAGAGGTGGACGGTGCCGACGGAGGTGGTGAAGGCGGTGATTTCGGTGCCGTAGGCCTGGCGGAGGTACTTTTCGGCGACTGCGCCGGCGGCGACGCGGGCGATGGTCTCGCGGGCGGAGGAGCGGCCGCCGCCGGAGGAGGCCTTGATGCCGTACTTTGTGAGGTAGGTGTAGTCGGCGTGCGAAGGGCGGGGGAAGCGGTCCATGGTCTGGTTGCCGTAGTCCTTGGGCCGCTGGTCCTCGTTGGCGACGATCATGGCGAGGGGGGTGCCGAGCGTGTAGCCGAACTCGCAGCCGGACTGGATGACGACGCGGTCCTTTTCGTTGCGCGGCGTCGTGATTGCAGACTGGCCGGGGCGGCGGCGCGTGAGCTGCGGCTGGATGTCGGACTCGGTCAGGGCCATGCCGGGAGGCACGCCGTCGATGATGACGCCCACGGACTTGCCATGGGACTCGCCGAAGCTGAGGGGAGAAGTGTTAGTCAATTGGGCAAAGGAAGCGTTGGCTGGATGAAGGCTTACGTCGTGACCTTGTAGTACTGTCCAAAGGTCGACATACTGGGCTTGTTGTGGTTGGGGGGGGTATCTGGTGTTGGAGGAGGGAGGGGAGGGAAATAGAACCAGGACTCGGTGAGTCAAGCAAAAAGATGATGATGGCGCTCAATCGCACGACTTTCCATTTGCCGGCGCCGATTACGGCGGGGGCGGGGTGAGATCCGATTAGTGCAAGCCCCGGGAGTTGCATGCATCACAAGTACTTAGGCCGCACAGTCCGGATGGCGAGACTTACGCTCGTATTACCGACCGTGGATTATAACGGATCCAGGCTTACGGAGGCTCGCGGTCCGGTCCTACAGTCCCAGTGGCTCGCGGGGGCTCGTCGTCCTACAGTTCTAAGGCCTCCAGGGGGCTCCAGGGGGCTCGGGGGGCGCGCAGGGGCTGGGACGCGGGGTGTATGGCTGTAACAGCATGGCTAGTCCGGACTACTGAAATGGTCAAGCCTGTAATAACTTGAAGGGACGTCAGGGCGGACACGCTTCGCGCTTGACGACAATCTGCCCCATTCTCTAAATACAGGCGGCCCTTGGCAGCGGCCAAGCATTTACATGCTACGATTCGTCGAGCAGTCATCGTGTTAGATAGAGCACCACGAAATGATCATGCTTCAATCAAAGCACACCTATCTTCTATTCCGGCCTCTGGGCGGGGAGATAAGCAAAAGGCCAAGACGTCAAAGTCCCTTGCCCAGAGAGTATGGATCCCATCACCGGACTCCGTAAGGTAGGTACATCGACCAACCTACTTGATTGCTTATGGCTCCGGTCATCTTCCTCTTAACGGGGTGGAGGTCTATACGCCCTTTTTTTTTTTTTTTTTTTTTTTTTTCCCCTTGCGAGTGATGTCTGATTAGATATCTTGGTAGGCTCCGATAGTCTCGTTGCAAAACGACGTAAGACGTCGGTTTATGGCCTTGCCTGTACCCCGTCACGTCGTTCCCTTGATCTGAGATGATTTCCATCAGGGTGATGTGGTGTAAACCAAAGTTCTTCCCGCGCATCTATTACCTGCCCAGTCGGGCCAAGGTTGATGCAGCTTCCTGCGGAGCGATGGCGGGGACACCCCCAGACGAGGCACGCGACAGGAATCGATGCTTGGGCCGACTTGTATTGGAATGATGTCGCTGCAGAGCCATGGTCTCGCTTCGCCGAATGGGCACATCTACAGAGGGCCAAGACAGAGCATCATTAGGTTGGTGCCCAGGGGTTGTTTGTAATCCAAGTTGCCTTGATGGCCTACGGAAGCCCACAATGAGCAGGGCAAAGGGGTGTATAAATACCCATGCCGAGGGTGTCCCATGCTCATCTTCACCACCCTCCAAGGCACATTGACATTCATCCCATTCTACCTGTTCCCTTGTCTTCTTCTCCATGATGCAGTTCTCCCACCTCCTCACTGCCGCCCTGGCCGCCGCCACTGGTGCCTCGGCCTTCGCTCTCGACACCTTCTCGGGCCCCGGCTGCACTGGCAACAAGCAGTATGTCAACATTTACGACAATACCTGCGGCACCTGGATGAACGGCTTCCAGTCTTACCGTGTCATCTACTATGGCGGTTCCAACCAGAACGCCAAGATCTGCAAAGCATCGAGCTGTCACGAGTGCTTCTCGTACAACGCTGTGCGTACTTTCCCATTGTATTGATTCGAGCTAAATTCCAAGATATGCGTGCTAATTTGATATGCCTGTCTAGGCCGTATGTGCCTCGTACATACTCATTTTGCTTTTTTCCCCATGGGCGGCTCGGGTCGCTCCAAGTCCTAGGCAAACCACTGACTTTACTCTCGACTCTAGGGACGGGACTCCAGGTTCCAAAAGGGTCCTTGCTACACCCCCGGCGACGGCCTCAACTCTCTGGGCTCGTTCACCTTCTAAGCCTCCCTCTATATTGTGCGTAATGGCTCGTTTGTAATTGTCTAGCCGACGACTTCTGGATCAATGCTGAATGAGATAATCTAGAGAGAGTGTGCATGTCAGATCATGCCAGAACAACGAAACCGATTGTATTTAACTGAGTGTCCGTGGTGATGATAGTCTGGCGGGCGTCTAATTACCACATGAAGCAGGTCAGGGGTTGAATGTGACGAGCCACATCGCGAAGCGGCCGCATGTATCGTTTTGCGTGAACATCTTACTGCTGCACCAGGGCTTAGAACAGGGGTCGGCAATAGCACATTTCCTACTGTACAAATCTAGGGTAAACACTGATTTCCTGTCATAACTGATTCTATGGTATGTTCCAACTCCGAAAAGGCAACACAAATGAAAGACGCCTTTCAACAAATCGCTTGCTTCCAGAAAATTACTCCGCCATCACCGAAACCCTTCCTTACACGGGCGACTGGACGGCGGGCGTCTCGTTGGCGGCCTTGAGCTCCTCCTGGGTATCCTCGTTCCTGTGCTTGATGCGGTGGAAGCCGAGGTAGATGAAGACCATGAGGACAATGTACTCGGCCAGCAAAGTCATCAGCGCAAAGGCAATAGCCGAGCCGGAAAGGGGGTTCCAGATTGATGAGCGCTTGTTGATGGTGAACTCGTAGAGCAGGCCTGCGGCTGTGCGAATAGCGAGCACGGGAATGGCAGCGAGGCAGTACTTGATGTACTAATAAAGCCACAATCAGGTTTGGTCTGGAAAGATGTTCAAGACGGAGACGTACAAAGTATCCAGCGGGCGCGATGCGCTCCTTCTGGCCGAGGAGATGGACGAGCTCGAGGGTGGCCATGATGAGAACGACAGCGAGGACGACATAGGCGGCTTGAGCGAGGGCTCTGGCAATCTTGAGGTTATTCAGGTTGCTGCTGATACTGCCGCTTGCGACGAGGAGGATGATGGCGACGAGGAATGCGTAACGGATGACCCTGAGGAACAGGTGGGCACGACTGTTGGGGTCCAGGCTTGATCGAAGGACGATGCGAGTGACGCCAATCAGGGAGACCATGAGTGGAATAATGCCAACGTTGAGGAGCACGGTCGTAGCGATGATGAGGCCAAGGTCGTTGGGCTTGTTTTCACGGACGACAGCGAGGATGCCGCCTGTCAGTCGGACTGGGTGGTTGTTAGTGGAAGCGGGACATGGAGAAGTGTAAGGTGTGTCTTACCCAGACTAAAGGTGAATAGGGGATACCAGGGCTGGCGGGGTCTATTTTTCCAGTTCTTGATGAGGATAAACAGCGTGATGGGGACGATGGGGACATAGAAGACGATCTGGGCGATCGCGACGGAGGTGTGGGGGCCAAGCATGATGCCGATTGGGGATGAAGATGAATCTAGATAGAAGTTGATTGTTTGGTGAAGATGAATCTGGATCGAGGTCGATCGTATGAAGTGGTTGGATGTGTGCAGGCTGCTGATGCAGATCACATCTCTTGGCAGGCGGATCTCACGATGGTTATATACTTCAACCCCAGACACCCAACTTCGAACCCCGGGAGGCATCCTGCCCAAAAGTCCCCAAGCTCACGAATCGCCATACCGGTTCCCCCTCGTCGTTGGCGATGACCCCCTCCTCCCCGCGGAAGAAGCTCGAATGGAAGCCTGAACTCATCATCGCCGATAGGCTCCAGGGCGTCTGAGCCACCTGACGGACAATCGGCACAGCAAAAAGAGACCCTGCGAGGCAGTGAACCACAGGTTCATTCGAATCGAAGTCTACTTCAAGCCTAGCCCTCGTAGAGCTGGCCAGTCTTGTCGCTCCGGGGAGGTTGGACCCCACCACCCGCCGGCTTTCCGTTGCCGAGCGCGGCACTCCCGTGCCGGATAGCTGGCCGGCTGCGCCCTGAGCTTCGTGGTTAGCACGGGGACTTTGGTGAACCTGCAGCCTGCCCCTCGAATAGGTTTCCAGATTGGGTCGTAGGGCTTACTTTTCGGCCCGCCGAACGCCGGACGAGTGGTAGGGCGTAGCGCGTTGGCTCAGGAGAAGGGCATTTTAACCCGTCAGCCGCCGCGCAAGCATGCGTTGGGGCTAAGGCATGACGACGTGGACGAGCACGGGGTGGCCGATTGCGATTACGGCCTTTGGCTCGGCCGAGTTGCATACGAGGAATGGGGGAGCTAAAGACATGCATATTGGAACACTGTATTCTACAAGACTCCCATTCTTTCCTACGTACTAACCCATGTAGGCTTTCCCTGGTGCGCTTACTTCCCACTCCTCTCGTCTCACGGCATCCGCCCGCGTGGCGCGAAGGTCTGGCCCGTCAAAGCATGACCGATTTTCCGTTTCCGACGACTTTCTCGCCATGATGATGGCTCGCGGCTGGCCTGCCACTGCTTCATCGTCGTCTTGCGGACCCCGGGGTCGATGCGAGACTTGAACGGTCTGGCTGACGTGGATGAAGCCTTTTTCTGAGCTTCCCGACTCCAGGACGGATTGGTGGCGGCTTCGTCGTGTGATGGTAAGTCGAGAACTTGTCCCGAAACGGTCCGTGTTGACGTTGGAGAGTTGGACGTGGCCGGAGGGGTAGGTGTTGCCGGTGGTGTTCCAGCCGAAGCCGAGGTGTCTGACGAGGGGCCTGAATGTTGTCACGCAGGCGGCGATGATGCCAACGGCTGGTTCTATCACGGACCAGATGGCGACATCACTGGGATAGGTCAGTCAAGGTATCTGGATGGAACGAATAGGGGATGCTGACATGGACTTGTAGATAAACTCCAGACCTGGCGGGAGGCGAGTGACGTAGGGGATGCGGACGATCAACGCAATGCCGGCACTGATTGTTGGCGAAGTCAGCAAGCCGAACATGTTTCTCCAGGGACACCGATACTCACATCATGCCGAGACTGAGGAGGAAGGCTACGATAGCCTTGGTCCTGCCATTGATCTTGACGTGCCGAAGCAGCGCAATGGGCAGAAGACCCAGACACCAGTCTGATACGGCGCACACACTACTGTGGACCGTGGTAGTAGTGCTCACGATGCGCGTCTTGTAGCAGCTCCCCTGTGTGTTGTACACCTGCGTCCAAAAGTGCGAGGGCGGACTGCACTGGAAGATGAGGACGAAGAAGAAGGCTGTCGAGATGATTGCGATGACGACAAAGTTGCCGTATATGATCCACCGGTGTACCCGCGACCTGGCGAGTCGAAGGAGCAGGACGCAGACTGATGCCCTGATGGTGAGGGTGATGGGGGCATAGAGGGCCATGCAGAGGTACCATCCCCTGAGGGACCGGGCGGCTTCGTCCATGGAGTATTGGAGGGCGTAGTGTTTTCCCGTGGCGCCATTTATGGCGCTGTCCATGGCCAAGGCGCCATAGACCGTGTAGCCGACCTAAAGCCGTCAGCGGCGCATTTTGGGGATGGAGATGGCCAACAAACCAAAGCGGCATAGATGAGGTAGTCGTCGAGGGAATGGTGCTTGACGAGGAAGGTCTTGACGTATAGTCTGATGATGACAGACAGACCGGCGGCGAGAAGAAACACGAGCTGAACGTAGACGAGCTCATGGCTTCTATCCAGCTTGCTGGGCAGGTCCGTGGGCATCGTCGCGGGCAAGGCCGCCATTGTCGAGGCGCACGCGGCGAAAGGAGAGATGCCCGGCGTTGGGGAGTCGGTCGAGCGACAAGTTCGAGAATTCAGGCGCGAGATGTAAAGTCAAATGGCCAAACCGACCCGACCCCTCCCCAAAAGCAGGTTCTCCGAGGGCAACCTGCATATAAATCAATGCAAGCCGTTGTGGTTGCCCACCTTACCTCTCTGTCCCAAACGCAGATGGGCGGGCCCGGCCTGGCCATGACGCCCTCCAACGGGGGCGTCAACTAGAGGCTTGCATCTGCGGCGGGCTGGCGCCGAATGTTGGGCCCCGAAACGGACGAGTAGACAGTTGGACACGAGGGATTTCGCCCGCCACGGCTTGCCATGGCGGCGCTGAGGTGGGCAGATGGGCGTATGCACAGGGGGCCGGGAAGGCAGGCAAGGCCGTTCGTGCAGGAGGGACAGCTGCGGATCTAGGACCGTCTGAGGCATCGGGCCGTGCTTTCGATCGGCCGAGGCCGAGTGTGACGGAGCTGACATGTCAGCCTGGTGGAGGGGGGACTATGGGGCAAGGGAGCAGGGGGAGAGGAAGTGGACGATTCGGGCAAGCTCCGCAGGGGGGAGGGGGGCATTATCCAGCGTGTGCATGCAGGTGTAGGACGCCACGTTCAGGGGAAAAGGAAGCTGACTCCAGGGGTTGGAGATATGGGGGAGAAGATGGAGATTCTTCGCTATGCCAGTGGCCTGGACAATGGAAATGTCAGACATGTTCCGGAAGTCCCTTGCAGAAGTCGTGGAAGCCTGGGACACGCATCCATTGGATGGGGGTTGTTCTTGATATCCAAGGAGACGGTTCATGGCTTTGCTGAAGTGAGTCACGGCTGTCAACTCGGAAGAGAAGCTTGAAGACGGGAGGATCAGCTGGCGGGGAATCGACCGGCATCGAGGCGGGAACGCAGGGCACAACCATGAGGGGCCACGGGGCATAAGTAAGCATCATCGACCAATTACGAGGACAGTCGTATAAAGTCGCGCGAGCAAGGGTGGGGAGAAGAAGAAATCAATATGTACAGGCTTGTTGGTCTTGGTGGTGTGCTGCCCACCCACCAAAATGGGCGGTGCTGCTCACCGTAAAGTTACTCGCATTGAACCCGGCGGCACCATCTTTCATCAGCTGGATCGGCCCCCGATCTATTGACCAGATGCAGATACCACAGCAGCCACAAGCAATCTTCATGGCACGGACCTCGGCCTCTGGTATTATCTTCTGGTATTGATTTCTTTTCGCAACATCTACCTCTCGTACTGCAGACCTCACAGCGCAGCAAGGATAGCAGCGCCCGCGATACCCCAGGCAATGCCACCGGCGGCAGCAGTCGGCATCGCACCGCTGCCATCCGTGGTAGTAGTTCCCTCCGTCTCACCCGTCTCCTCCGCCTCCTCCTCATCAGTTCCGTTGAAAGTCGAAGTTGACGCCACGGTCGTCGTCGCGGTGCTAGTTGCCACAGACGTCCCGGTGCCTGGAGCCGTGGCCGCGGCGCCCTCCATCCGGCCCGCGCCTTGCGGCCGGCTCGCAGTGTAATACACCGAAACGTCCATGGCACTGGTAGCGGTATTCGTGGCCACCGTGTTCCCCGTCGTTGGCTCCGGCTGCGTCTCCTGAACCCAAGAGAAGATGGACGCAAAGACGGCCGTGGGCGTGCCGCTGCACAGCTCCTCCGAGACGACGGACAGCACGTTTTGGGAGCGAAGGTATTCGCGCTCGGAGCGGAGACCGTGGACGTTAAGGCAGCGTTCGCAGCCGAGCTTCTCGGCGAAGAAGGAGCCCTTGCACATGCATTGCGCGTGGGCGTCGAGGTGGATTGGTTCAGTGCCGTTGGGCGCGCATTGGACCTCGATGGCTTCGATGCTGATGCAGGGCGCGACCGAGTTGTCGTCGCTCTCGGGTTTGCAGAGGATGTCTTGAGGGGGGCGCTCTGGGTCCGAGTCGCCTGTTTGCCGGGGAGCGAGGGGGTTGGGCTCGACCCAGGCCAGGGCCGAGGGGAGGGCGGCAGCGAGGCCGAGGAGGACAGACTGGTGGCGCATCGTGCGTTGCTTCGTGTCTTGAGGGGTTTGTGGGAAACGATGGGAAGAAGTCGAGAAGCTCAATGGGATGCTGACGGAAAAGAAGTATTGAGCGTACCTGCAGCAGCCTGCAGCATCTTATTAAGGCCTTGCTCTCCCAAAGTCCCGTCACTATCTTCGGGCAACAGACCACCTCGGCGCAGGAACCAACAGCCCGTGATGCCATTGACCGTTGCATTTCATTTCGTTTCCGCGGACTCCAAGCCTTGGCACCAACCGCCAACTGCATCAACAGAGCATACCCAAGCCTCGGCGCGCAGCTTTACCAGGCCGCAATCAGGAAATGACTCACAGGGAATTGCATTTTTCGCATGGTATTGATCCGGAAGCATCTTCTTGATGCGCTGCTGACCGACAGAACATTACCCCGGCCTCCCCCAACCTCCTCCCACAACACCCCGGCCTACTTCTTGGCCAGCACCACCCATGCCTCAAACTTGACTCCCCCAAAAGCATCCACCTCGCCCTGAATCGCCTCCTCAACAGCAGCCGGCCACCTCGCCTCCTCCTCCTCCGTCCAGCCCTGTCGCGCCGGCTTCATCATGTCACCCTGCATAAACACCTTCAACCCCTCATGTAGCTCCTCCCCTTTGACAATGACAGTCTTCTGCAGTACCTGCACCTTATCCGCCTCGAACCCAGCCTCGATTGCCATCTTCTCCAACACGCCCTCCTCGAAGAACTCGGGGCGCGGGATCCACATGCGCGGGAGGTCCGGCCGCACCAGCGCCTGGGCGGCGTGAATCGTCTTGCCGGCGCCGAAGCGCTTCCACGTCGGCAGCACCGCGAGGCCGTCGGACTTCAGTGTGCGGTGAATCTCTTGCAGACCTTTCAGAGGGTCGCCGAAGGTGAAGATGCTAAAGTTGAGGATGCTGTGCGAAAAGTGCTCGTCGGGAATGTCGGCGAGGTCTAGGGAGTCGAGGACCTTGGTCTCGACTTGGGGCCAGGATTCAAAGGTGGCCTTGGCGGCGTCGACCATCCGTGGGACGTTGTCTGTGACGAGAATGGTGGGCACGCTGTCGTGGGGGAAGTGGTCGGTGATGACAGATGCCGCTGTGCCGGGGCCGGCGGCATTGTCGTGGATGACCGAGGTTTGCTCGAATGGCTTGATGGCGTTGATCTCATCGTACGAATCGGCAAACATTTGGCGGGTGCTGTTGCCCGTCTGTTTGGTGTAGGTGGCTGCAAAGGCCGAGAAGTACTCGGGGAAGGATAGCTTGTTCTGAGACATGGTGGGCAAGTGATGAATGAGTTTGAGAAGAAGATGAGTCTGAGATGAAGCTGAGAGATGATGGCTATTCCCACTTCTCAACCGTCATCGCGAAAGACGGAATGTCTTATAGTCCGCCAGCCGTCACTGCGGCGAGCCTCATGCTGACGATGATGCCGAACCGACCAACCACATTCCCACAATGACATAGGACCCTTGCTGTGGAACATTGTCAGCACTAACCATCAATCGAAACCCGTTTCGGCGACATTCCTCAGCATCAACATTCGACATTTCTAATGTACATGCATCTCGGCCGTCGGTGTATTGGCCGTCGGTGTATTGGCCGTGCGGTCGGTGTATTCGGGCTCGGTCTATCACGTCGCCTCCGGACTTGGAGACTCCAACCCCCGCATGACGCTGTCGAAAAACACTGCGTCGACGCCCTGAAATGCCCAATCTTCCACTGACGCCGAAATGCTCGGGAACCAATTCTCCTGCCCCGGCTGGAAGTTTTCGCCTCCCACTCCCTGGCCGAGGAGGTCTGACTGGCCCATCTCACCGAAATTCGGACCATGTCCACCCGGGACCGTGAGGTCGTAATGTCCAGTGTACAACATCCCGCCGGTCTCCTGCCCTGGGAATGACTGCATCGTGGTCGGAGGGTCCATGACCATGAATGGAGCCGACTCCGTCGACACAGCGACCACTTCTCCAGCCCTCGCGCCTTGTGTCAGCGGCGCTCTGGTAACAGGTCGATCCGGCGAGATGATGAGCGTCCCAAAGTGCGGAATCTTCAATCGAAAGTCCCGCACTCGTCCCTGCTCGTCACTCTCATCAGCTTCCGCAAGATCCGGCCCCGGACTCGTCGTGTACGTCTGCCCTCCCGCGGCATCCTCCTCAATCTCGAGAAGGCGCTTCAAAACATCCGCGCTCCTCTTGCTCAGAATCTCGGACGACCTTGAGCTACTCCCACGCATGAGATCTAGGGTATCCATGATGAGCGCCCGGTCCGTCTGTCGCTGGTGTCGCAGCGACATGTCCATGGCGCGAGTACCACCTCTATGGGCGTCAATGTGCACAAGGAGCAGCGCAGTGGCCGCGATAAGGGCGAAGAAGTCGCTGGCTTCCGGGACGCTGGGTAGCTCGGAGGCGGTTCTGACGGCTACGAAGCGGGCAAGGGCGTTGCGGGCGGCGTTTGTGCAGGTAATTTTGCTGGCAAAGTTGTCCGGGTCGCTGGAGGGCCGCAGGATGTACGGAAGGTGCAGCTGAACCAAGAGGAAGTTGTAGAATAGTTGTTGCAAGAGCTTGTTTGTCTCCATGAACAGCTCAAACTCGTTCTTGTCAGTGCCGCTGAGCGTGGGAATCGTCCACCACCGCGGTGGCAAAAATCCCGCGGTCCGCTGCAAATCCAGGTCCAAGGCAAACGTGACTTCCCGGCTGTTTCTGAAGAATGGATCTCGCTGGTTCCTTCTGATAATTTTGGAGGCAATGACGATTTGAGCGCGCTTGAGCTGCCCCAGGTCCGTATCGCAAATGGACAGGGACGAGAACTCCCCGTCGCCAGAGTCGTTCATGTCTATAGCCACATCGGGGACGCCGAGCAACAGACAGAGCATTCGCTCAATGTAGACAATCTTGAACCAGAGTAATCGAGGGTCGAGAGAAGCCCGTGGCTCTATCGACTCGGCGTGAACGGCGGTGTGAGGCTGGTGTAGCCCCATGAGCTGGCAGACAGTGATGGCTCGACGACAGGCAAGGAGGGCCAGCCTCAGGTCACCTCCATTTGCAAAGTAAATGGCCTGAATGGAGAGACACTCGAGCCCTTCTAGGGTGCCGATGAGTTGATCGTCGGCACACACGAGGGCCATGACCCCCTGCGCCATACGGCTCTGCACTTGTGCGGCAGGCTCCGTGAGTGCCTCAGCTTGGTGGCGAACTCTTTGAAGAGTGGCAGCGAGACCTATTATTCTCTTTCCGAGGACCACGGGATGAGGCAAAGCCTCCTTGAGTCGTGAGACGTGCTCTTCGCAATAGTTTGGGCCTGGAACCTGCCAGCCCCCAGAGGAGGCTGTGTAGTAATCGCGATAGCAGAGACTTGCATATCCACCAAGCTGGTAGATGAGTAGGCAGTCTTGTGGGGAGGGAAGCAGAGCTTGTAGTTTTCGAGTGATGGATACCAGCTTCTGGTCGGCTTGGATGCCGACACTTTTGAGGGCTTTTTCAGGGCCCACGAAGTTTGAGCTGGTGACTGTGCGGTCGTCGCTCTCTGTCAGTGGCGCTCTGATCGCGACATGTTGCGTGCCAAGGGGTAGCTTTTTCTGGACTCAGTCAGTGACCAGGTTTTGTACGTGTGATCCCTTGGTCAGAAAGAGACTGCAGAACTCACCGTTGGCTTGTCGTGATCCTGCTTGAGCAGGGCTGACGTGGCATCGCTGTTCGCGGCAGACTTGTCGGCAAACGGGTGACCAGACTCAACACGGGCATCCAGGATCTTTCTGACGAGAGATTCAAGCCTTCTGAGCCTTCCCGTCGCATCCTGGGCCGTTTCTTGCTGCCTCTTGCGCGAGGTTTCCTCCGACAGCTCCTGTCCGACGCAGGCGGCACCGCGACGTCGACACCCCCGACACACGTCGCTCGATACGGCCTCGTCAAACTTGCAGCGGATCTTGCGTCTCCTGCATTCCCAGCAGCTCCGGGTACCCTTTCGGACCTGGCGCGGCTTCTCTTCGGGCTCAAGTTGGGTCGTCCGGGGCGTCGGCTCGGGGCACATGTCGGCCCTGTCAGGCGTTGACCACGGCGGGGTTTCCAGCGGCATCTTGCTTGGCTGGATTCGTCCGGAAGGGGTTCCGATCGGTGAGATGTGTAGAAAAACGGTGGAAGAATTGATTCGGACGAATTTGAGAGGGCTTGAAGGAGGGATCTTTCGGTGCTGACCTGGCGAGGACGATGGAGGTAACGCATGTCACGGAGGATTCGCCCGTCGAAGCTCGGTCGAAACGGCCCCTATTTTAGGTGGGTCATCCCCTTTTCCACGGCGGAGGCCGCGAACCACGGACGAACGACTCGTCGAGCAGCCACACACCACATCACCGCCGCCTCAGTTGGAATGGCATCATGATCGCCCGCCGCCCTGAGCGCCAAAGGGCATCGAGTAGTTACAAACAAATGGCAAAAAACATACAACACCGGGTATTCGCTGGTCGTCACCGACCCAACTACTAATCCAGCCCTCATTGGCTTGACTATGGGAGAGCGGACGGGATCCCGTATTTTCCAATGGGNCAACACCGGGTATTCGCTGGTCGTCACCGACCCAACTACTAATCCAGCCCTCATTGGCTTGACTATGGGAGAGCGGACGGGATCCCGTATTTTCCAATGGGTATGGTCGTATGTGCTGGGAAAAGACTGGCTTGGGCCCATAACGGGACAGCACTCTTGTCACTCTGAAACTTACTCGACATCAATCGCCAGTTTGGTCTTGTCAACGTGTCTGATTAACATTACTGGTGCACAAGATAGCTACGCATTACAGGACAGCAACACAGGCGTGGGTCAACTTCCAGAGACCACTGCAGTCGGCCTTGACGGCAGGGTTCCACTTGAAGAAGTTCGCCAAGGTGATCTTCTGGTAATCCAGGACCATCTGGCATGTAGTGTTGGGGCCGATGTAATGGAACGTCTTGCAGTTCTTGACCATGCCCTCCTGGATGGGCGAGGGGGTGGTGACGCCGTTGGATGGCGTGGTGGTCGTGGGAGGGGGCGTGGTCGTAGCCGTGCCGGGAATCAGCTTGACGCAGGCGTGGGTGAGCTTCTGAAGACCGGTACAATCAGCCTTGACAGCCGGGTTCCATTTGTAGAAATCAGAGAGGCTGATCTTCTGGTAATCAAGAATCATCTGGCAGCTGGTGTTGGGGCCAACGTAGTGGAAGACGGCACAGTTCTTGACCATGCCGTCCTGGATAGGAGAGGGGGTCTCGACACCGTTCGAAGGAGTGGTGGTCGTGGGAGGGGGGGTGGTCGTTGTCGAGCCGGCGATGAGCTTGACGCAGGCATGGGTCAGCTTCTGCAGCCCAGAGCAGTCCGATTTTACGGCAGGGTTCCATTTGTAAAAGTCGGCGAGGCTGATCTTTTGGTAATCGAGGATCATCTGACAACTGGTATTCGGACCAACGTAGTGGAACACGGCGCAGTTCTTGACCATGCCATTCTGGATAGGCGAAGGGGTCTCAACGCCGTTGCTAGGCTGGGTTGTGGTCGGGGGAGGGGAAGTTCCTCCAACAACGCCAACACAGACGTTGACCTCGCCCCAAAGACCCGTGCAGTCCGACTTGACGGTGGGGTTCCAGGCGAAGAGCTGGGCGAGGGAGATGCTGTTGGCGGTGAGCACGTCGCTGCAGGCGCTGTCCTTCTTGACGAAGTGGAACTTGTTGCAGTTGGTGACCATGCCCGGCTGAGTTGGCGAGGGTGTGGCGATACCGTTGGACGGCACTGTGGTAGTGGCCGGAGCGGTCGATGTGGTGGTCGTCGGCTGGGGTGGAGGGGCACTGGGAGACTCGACGCAGTAAGACTGCTGGAGGTTGAAGTTTCCACAGGACGAGGTGATGGAGGGGTTCTGAGAGGCGTGAGTGAGTTGACCAAGTCAAGGGTGCCAGTGAATGCCTACCCATTTCAGGAAGTTCTCCATGGTGATCCCCCATTCACCAGGCATGGTGGCACAGGGGATGGTGCCATCATTGTCAAACCAGTAGCTACAGGTCTTGATGGTGTTGGGGTCGTAAGGGAACAGAGGGTTTTCGCTTCGGTGCTTCAGAGAAGACTTGTCGGCGGCAAGGGCACGTGGGGCAGCGACTGCTACGCTGGCGAAGGCGACGAGGCCAGTAACGATTGTGGAGGAGACCATTTTGGATCGACGGAAGGCTGGATACCAGATGGCTTACTGGAAGAGCGCTAGAAAGTTGGGCAATGGCAACAGACTTATACAGGGGCTTTCGGGTGAACTTGACGATGCCCTCAACCCCTATCTTCTTTGCCCTGCGGCATATTACCCACTTCATAGGTCATTTGCACATGCCAGGCAACGCTGAATACTCTCGGCGTCTTGCACTCGCCGGCCAAATTTTGCCGGACCAGCATCTGGTATCTCGGACTTTCGACTCATGGACCCATGACTTGGGGGCTGGATTCAATATTTTTCAACATCCTTCAGCATGCTACCCTGCGAGCACCGAAATGGCCTCGGCCCAGGATTGCATCCTCCGGAGAATCTAGATGCCCATTTGGCCAGCGAACTGTCATCTCGGTACCACGCGCCTCTGCAAGGCTTGTCCGATACGAGGTCTAGCCGAACAAACCGTTGCCACCATGTTGCGCCCTACCCGGCCTTGGCCTTGTCTCCCGTCGACAAGCCTGGTCCCTGCATGCTGTAGTACAACCTGGGGGCCGTTGAAGAAGGGCCTACAACGATACTGGTGGCCTGCTGTGGCCCCCGTGGTCTCGCCGTCTCGCCACTAGAAGCTTGTTTAATTTAGCCTATCGGCCGAACAAGGCCGGGACGCCGAGGGGCCATTGCAACGGCAGTTCACGCCAAGCCCAGTGAAGAAGGTGCGGCCTGTCCCCTGAAGAAAAAGATGCAGCACAGCCTGCACAGCAAAAACCCATCATCCAAGACGCGGGAATTCCACCAGCATGGCATGGTATTCAGGGGTCGTGAGTGCGAGCCGACCTATCATCTTTACCAAAACCTTGTCCTTCCCCACGAACTCTAGTGCCGGGACCCTCGCCCGCCTCGACCACCGCCCCTTGCACCCCTGGCGCCGCTTCCCGGTCGTCCTCCTCCTCGGCTAGATCTGGTGTATGCCTGTGACTTTTCAACTGACCAGGCCGGATCCAGGCTTCTCTCGTGATAGAGAATCTCAACATCAGCCCCGCTATATCCTCCCGGTGGACGAAGCCCCGTGGGAGCGCAGGCGAACAAGTTGACCGAACCGGCATCCGCCGATATGCACTCGGGCAAGCCGTCCCTTGCACTCACCATGTCCGGTCCCACCCAAGGCAGCAGGGTGGTCGAAGTCGCTTCCGTCAACATATTGATGGTATGATGCCTGGCCTGGAAATCTCGAAGCCGAGGGCCTGCAGGGGGCAACACCATGTCCATCCCACGCTCGGCACCCTTACGTTGCAGGCACGCTGCATAATGAGGATTGGGGCTCACGCTGGCCTCGGCAAGCAGGGCATGGCTCGGATCAATGGAGTCGAGGAACTCGTCCCAAAGATCCTGATAATCCGCCACAATGGCCGCGCGGGCGGCGGCAGGCTTCATGCTTGGACAGAAGCGGACTACCTCGCGGTAGGTTTCGGCGCACGCCCATGAGGGGTACCAGATGACAGATGGCAAAGCAAAGGCGGGCGTGTCGGCTGTGATGCGGCTCGGATCGTTGTTCATGATGAAGCGGGCGTTGATGGCCGCCTGGAATTCATCGTTGTCGGGCTGCTCCGCCCACCATCGGGCAAACATGGTGTTGTGGTGGATGCCGCGCTGGATGCAGGCCGCCTCCTGCGGGAGAGGTCGCGTCGGCCGTCGCAGGCGAGCGTAGCGGTCAATGTCACCGTAGTAGGCGGCCATCAGGATGAGGACATCCTTGTTGCCCTCGGGGAGGTGGTCAGGGAGTGGATTCCACAGTAACGTTGCCATCTCGGTGATGGCTGCGGCTCCTTCTTTGGGATGGCTGGCTCCATCCTCCAGGTCAATGTTCCAGTCTTCCGTAATGTTGAAGGAGAGCGAGGAGACGAATGGCGATCCACCTGATAGGGCAATATATCCCCTGTCGGCGAATGTTGAGAAGCCGCCGAGTTCTCCTAGACTCCTCTTGATTTCGAGAGTCGATCGGACGGCCGTGTCGCCGTTGAGCCCGAATCTTGCAGGCAATGGCGCATCAGCAGACACCGTCTGCGTATAATCGTTCATGACAAGCCACTTGACTGGCTCTTTCATGATGGTCTCCAGGATCAATCGGCTTCCTGGGTTTGACTTGTTGTCTCTGGCCTCCTCGGTGATGGAAATGTCTGGAAGAAGCGCTAGGTCTCTCCACAGGTCGACATAGCCCGCTGCAGCGCATGCTCTGCCGACCTGATAGCACATGTGAGGATACCGCTCCGCCAGAGCACGATACGTGGCCTCGCTAGCAATCGCGGGGTACCAAATGCAATAAGGCACCTCTTCGTTGGTCTCCATGCTGGGAACGACATTGCTCATAATGTCGCGGGCATTGATGGCCCTCAGGAGAGCTGGGTATCGGAGGACCCATGTTTCGCGTCGGAGCGCATTGGCGAAGTCGGGATGATGGCGTATGCCTCTGATGATGCAGAATAGCAATGTCGGATCGATGTTTGAAGAGTTCAGGCCGCTCAGGGGAATATCGCCTCGTATGGCCGCGAGGGCATCATTCTTGTCGCAGCCAGGCATGATTGTTCTGCAAGGGGGGCAATTGAGGTTTGCAGCGCCGGTGGAGGAGTGTGGGAGAATAGGGGAGTTGATGAGGGGGTGGAGGGGTAATCTTCAGCGCGGGCCAGCAGTTATAGGCCCCAAGTCTGAAAAATTGGCCTCACTATCGGTGTCACTCAGGGGCAAAACTCCACAACACCGGGAGTTAATTAGTGGACGACAGCGCACATTCGGTCACAGCGGCCTCAATATTTCCAGCACAATGTTCCAATCAAATGATGGCATGTATATTCCACTATTTCCATAACAAAGTGTAGACCAAGTGGAGGAGAGAGAATCCGAGAGAAGCAAGTGCCCACACGCACCCTCGACAGCCAGTCTCAACATCTGGCTATGATGGTGTCGATCTTCACGGTGACCGCCAAGTGACCTCGGTTCGCACGAGGGGAGTTGGGGTTACGATTCACCAGGTTGAGGTCGTCCCTCCAGAACATGTCGATCCGCTCCAGCCACTTTGTCCGCAGCCCGCCGCCTGGCTGGAGCTCCCTGTTCGCGGCCTCAGTCGCGGGAATGTCCACAACGGTATAGGATCTGGATCCGCCCGTCATGGTCGTGTCCTTGAAAGTAACAACGTCATATTTCCCGCCCCCGGGCTTGTCGTAGACGGAGTACCTTTGGTCGTTTGGGAAGACTGTTTTGAGCTCGTCACGTAGCTTGGACTGGCTCGTACCCTTGCGGAGTGTGTTGATCTCGTTGCGCTGCTGTATGAGCTTCGGCCCCCATTTGTCAAAGGCTGTCTTGGCAGAGGCTGGAGCTCCCTGCCTGTTGGCCTGCTGCTCGGCGTATTCGTAGATTTGCTGCATGGAATCATAGAGCCCGGTGAACCCTCTGGCGGACCTGATCACCCGCTGGGGTACGAGATCGTCCTGGCCGACGCCATTCGCAACCATTCTCTGGATGGCGGCCTCAACCCTGGTATTGTCGGTCGGATCAAGTCTTCCGTTGACGTCGATGTACATCGGCCAGCCCGACAGTCTGCCAGTCTCGAGATAGTAGATGAACTGCAACATCGGAATTAGCATGAGGTGTGTGTTCTCGAGGGGACCGGCGCAGGCGGAATGCCCGAAAGTGTGAAAGCTACCTGATTGAAACCACAATTGGGGCACCGGTCGATCCAGCGGTCTGAAGCGTCATAGACGTCGCGTTCCATGAGATAATTCGTATAAAAATAAATCATCTCCTTTGCATGGACGTACTCGGACTCGGCCAGCACCTTCAGCGCAAGGAGCGCACACAGCAGGAAGCCCCAGAGGGATCTCATCGTTGCTGTTGGAAGGATTGACTTGGAACAGAAGTTCAAACAGGAGGCGACGGGTGTCTCGCGAGACTCTGAAGAAGATGAAGTGCAAGAAGGGCGAGGGAGGGGGAGGGGAAGGCCGACTCTCCTACACATCAACACCAGACGAACTCGCCTTCAATATTTTCCACCGGGTCGGAACTGATAGCCTGAACTTTCATCAGCGAGCATCGCATGCGCTGGAACCTTGCCAATCTCAACATGTGCTTCCAAGTCTTCTACGGTTTACAGCAATACCGCATCGCTCAGGGTCTGGATTTGGCCCCCGCGGCTAAGCGAAGCGAAGGATCATATCGGACATCGGACATCGAACATCGAAGCCTATTTTCTCATCGGCAAAACGGCATTTCAGTCGCCGAAGCAGCCTGGTAGCTTCTGATGGGCTGGCTTCAGACTTCTTGGCAGGGTCCCAGGTCCAGAGCGGATGGGCCCGGGCTAGCCTGGGGGGCGGTGTCAGGGGTATGGACCGGGATGAACACCATCGGCCGCTCGATGCTGCAGGCAGGTACTGCATAATGCAACGTCCCACTCCTCGCATCCCATGTGAAGATTGTCGGTACAATACTACATCGCAGGGGCGGATTTTTACCGGCGAGAAAGCCCGAGGTTCTAGATTGACGGACGGCATAATAAACCGGATCTGAATATTTCCGCGATATGACAGTAGGAATCTGACTGGCTCGCTCGCTTTTGCTTGCAGCCTCCTCGTGATAGTCTCCTCGTTCTGATGGAACCGAGCATTGCTCCACTGATTTGAGTCTCAGTCGATGCCTACGGACTTGACCGGGGTCCAGAAGACTGCATGTGCTCTCGACGACCTGCTCGGTAAGGGCCGGCCTCGACCCTTCGATACGACCTCATCATATCAAGCCTTTCGAGTCTTGGGGTCTTTTCCCTCCTGTCCCTTTTGCATGCACAGTCCCTTCCACCGCTGTGCCTTCTCCCATTCCTGTTTGACTCTATCCTCGGCCATTCAAAATGCGCTTTTTGCGAGGAATTTTGCCTCTGCTGGCTCTTCAGGGCCGAAGCTCTGCTTTCCTTGCCGTTTCCGACCCGTCGAAACTTTACATCACCGAGGCAAAGCCATGCCCTGTATCGTGCGAAAAGTCGCCCGACGTGGCTGACTGGACCGTCTACCATGAGACCACGCGTCTGGCCGTCTGCGACCAGCCCATGCTTCTCGATTTCCATCTCTACAACCCCATCAACGATCCAGACACCGTCATTTCCATTCGCGCCTGCACAGTCGGCAACGCCGACACCAAGGTCAACTACCTTCAAGCTATCAACTACACAGCTCCTGACGCCGAGGACTCCAACGAGCCGCTCGAGGATTTGCCTCTCCCTTCAGCCACAGGCTCCTCTGACACTGTCCTTCGTCGCCAGTTGGACCCGGTCACTCCCGACTCTTGCGGCGGCAAAGTTGAGAAGTCCTCCGCCGGCGCGAAGCTGTCGTGGTGGAGCGCTGATGAGTACGTGGATGAAGTCCTGGCTGGCGATGCCAAGGATGCTCTCATCGCCACACAGATTGTTCAGTCATATCTGAAGGACCCGGCCAACTGCAAGGAGAAAATTGTCTTCTCCTTCGTCAGGGGCACCCTCGTCGGTGTGTACGCTGGCCATGGCGTGGCCAAGGCCTCTACTGCCGACGGACTCGTCCAGCAGTTTGCAGATGCCCTCGAGGCTGATGGCATCGAAGCTCGCACCGCCGCCGAGGTGTGCAAAGACGACATGACTGCCTTTGACATCACCGGCATCGTCGCCGACATTCACGGAGACCTGGCTGCTGTCCAGGACATCATCAAGGGGTGGAACGAGGCCAAATGTACCTCAGGGTCCGTGAGTTCCAAGGACTGGAAGAATGTCGCCATCTACTCGGCCAGACCTGCTGCCCCGCCCATTGCAGAGCGCTCGACATTCTTCAGCAGGATGCTCTCAGCCCGCGCCGACTGCCGCAGCATCCGCGTCGTCAGCGGCGATACCTGCTCAGGAACCCTGCCCGGTCGCTGCGGTATCGGCTCCACGGCTTTCGCCTCCTTCAACAAGGACGCCTGCGCCAAGCCCCTCTCCGAGGGCCAGGCCGTCTGCTGCAGCTCCGGCACGCTCCCTGACATCAGGCCGAAGCCCGGTTCTGATGGCGTCTGCGCCACCTGGACTGTCGAGAAGGACCAGTACTGCGCCATGATCGCTTCCACCAACGGCATCTCGCAGGACGACCTTTTGGATTACAACAAAAAGACGTGGGGTTGGACCGGCTGCGGTCCGAACCTCCAGTCGGGCATCAAGATCTGCGTCAGTAAGGGTGACCCCCCCATGCCAGCCTCCGTCAGCAACGCCGTCTGCGGGCCTACTGTCCCAGATACCCCATTCCCCGGCAGTGGCAAGAACCTGTCCGAGCTGAACCCCTGTCCTCTCAAGACCTGTTGCAACATCTGGGGCCAGTGCGGTACGACAACGGACTTTTGCGTCATCTCCAAGTCGGAGACGGGCAACCCTGGTACCTCTGAGAAGGGCAAGCACGGCTGTATTGCCAACTGTGGCATGGAGATTGTCAACAACGGCCAAGGTCCAGCGACGTTCCGCAAGATTGGCTACTTCGAGGGCTGGAACCTGGACAGGGAGTGTCTTCAGATGCACGTCGGGCGTATCGACGACACGTACACCCACATCCATTTCTCCTTCGCCGAAATCTCCAATGACTTCAATGTTGTCATTCCCGAGAAAGTCAAGGGTCAGTTCGATGAGTTCAAGAAAGCCACCAAATACAAGAAGATTCTTGCGTTTGGCGGCTGGTCCTTTTCGACAGAGTTCGACACGTCACCCATCTTCGGCCAGAGTGTGACCACTGCCAACCGTGCTGCCTTTGCAGACCGCGTCATTCAGTTCGCCAAAGACAACAGTCTTGATGGTCTCGACTTTGACTGGGAGTACCCCAGCGTCACGGACATTCCGGGCGTGGTCGGCCACAAGGATGACGGGAAGAACTACCTCGAGTTTCTCAAGCTGGTCAAGCAGAAGATGCCGGGCGGTATGTCCCTCTCGATTGCTGCACCTGCCTCCTTCTGGTACCTCAAAGGATTTCCTATCGAGGACATGGCCAAGACACTCGACTACATTGTCTACATGACATACGATCTGCACGGCCAGTGGGATGCAGGTAGTCTTTGGGCAAACCCAGGCTGTGCCAGCGGAAGCTGTCTCCGGTCGCACGTCAACTACACCGAGACGTACAACGCACTGTCCATGATCACCAAAGCCGGTGTTCCCTCTCACAAGGTGGTTGTCGGTGTTTCGAGTTACGGTCGCAGCTTCAAAATGAGCGACTCGTCCTGCCGAGGTCCCGAGTGTAAGTCGATTTCCCGAGAGAGATCGTGGCATTGTGCCGTGTCTTCGGGCTAACAGCAACCACACAGGCACGTTCCTTGGTGACAGGAGCAACTCACCAGCCAAGCCCGGTCGTTGCACTGGTACTGGCGGGTACTTGGCAAATGCCGAGATCGACGAGATCATCAATGGAGGAGGTGCTGTCAAACTTTGGGGTGATGACGATGACACCAACTTTGGTACGCTTCAAGTCGAAACTCTAGGGGAACAGGTTGCTAACTCTTGGGCAGTTGTTTACGAAGGCACGGAGTGGGTTGCAGTACGTGTTCACTGAATCTCATCCCCGGAGCATGGGTGGTCACAGACAGAGCAGTTGCTGACCTCTCTTGCTTCAGTACATGACCGACACGACCAAGAACAGGCGCACCGCAAAGTACAAAGAGTGGAACTTTGGCGGAACTTCAGACTGGGCCATTGATCTGCAAAAGGTGAGCACATTGACTGGTTGGAATGCGACTCCTAGGCTGAGCTGACTGTGACCCTCCAGTTGATCGTCCGAGGCGACGAGGCCACCGGTTTCGAGGACCAGATCGACCCCGACTCGGACAACTGGGAGGCGCCTCAGTGCACAGGCAGCTTCGAAACCCTCGACGACTTGAGCAAGGCCAATGTCAACGCCTACTGTGGCCCCCGCTACATCATACCCATTCTCCGGAGGATGCTCCAGAAAGCCATCGATGACTTCAGCAGTTTCGCATCGAAGGACTATGACAAGTACTTTGGGTCAGTACAGAGACGATTCCGGTGCATGAAAAAGTTCTAACTTTGAATCTAGGCTGTACGCTGGCTACGTGGCCGACTCGGCTCAAGAGGTCACAACAAACTTCTTGAAGGAGAAGGGCAAGGACTACTTCAACTGCCAGGTCGTCGAGAAAATCACCTGCTGCCGTGAGTTGCCTCCAACACTGTCTGCTCTCCACGTACGAAGAAATTGACTTTTTATGCTGCAGGCTCTTGCTACTACCTCCACGGCGACAACTCCAAGGCTTGTCAGCACTGCTCGCTCCCGTACTGCAATGAGATAGCGGGATCCGGCGGAGAGCTTGCCAAGTGGGAAAACAGGACCGAAGCATGCCCGCCCGACCTCTCGGAGCGCGGCCTGGCGCCTGACAACGGCGTCTGGGCGCAATCCATTTTCTGGTCCCTGCGAAGCGACAAGGAGAAGAGCTTCTGGGATGACATCACAGGTGCTGTCGGCGCCCCTCGCGACAAGATCAAGCTTGGCCAGCGTGGTGCGCCCGCCAAGGCAAAGACAGTTGACCGCGGCTGCACCCTCAACGGCATGTGGTCAAGTCCCTCGTGCCACTACGAGGGCTACTGGTTCGGTGCTCCGTACGTCCAGGGCTTCGCCTCGGGAGATGTCGTCAACCCAAAGACGGTCATCTCTACTGCTTTGGAGAAGGTCAAGGGCATCGCGGGTGACCTTGGCTCTCTCGAGACTGAGATCATTGCTCACTCCTTCAACGGCATTGCAGAGGACGTCGTCGATGCTGTTGCCCTGCCCGTATTCCTGATTCAAGAATCGGTCTACTCCATGAACCAGGTCATCGAAATTGGCAAAAAGGTTGAGGAGGCCAACAAGAAACAATTTGTTGCACTATTCCGTAAGTCATCACTTGCACAAAGCCAAAGGTCATGGCTAACCGTCTCCTCTCAGTCAGCATGGTCTTCTTCCTGGTCCCCATGGTTGGACAGGGTATCGCCGCCCTCGGGTTGGGCACCCTTGCGCGTGTTCTGGTCACCCTCGGCGAGGTGGGCGCCCTTGCCCAAGGCATCGCCGACATTGCCGAGAACCCCGAATCGGCTCCCTTTGCTGTTCTTGGCCTCCTACTCAGCGCGGCCGGCATCAGGGACGCCACCAAGATCGGCGCAGCGGCCAAGATTCGCCGTGATGTCCTCACCCCCGAGGCACTGGGCAAGCTGAGTCCCAGGATCAGAACCAACATTGAGATCATCGGAAAGGTCAATAACAGGGATTCTTGGCAGCCCAAGGTCTGCGTTCGCAAGTGAACGTTGAGAGAGGAGCCAAGAACATAGGTAAGAAGGGGGACACATCCAACGTAGATGCCTAGATCACAATGTTAGCGAGATCCTTTCTATATGTTGACCTTCCCGGTGACTAGAATGTTTGATTGAATGCGATTGTAGATTGACTTTGACGATCGATGGACGACGATGATCGATTGAACGTACAGAGCGGTCGATTGACTGTATCACGGCCGCCTACTCCTTCTCAGTGTCGTAGTAGAGGTCGATAATTTCGGTGGCTGTCAACGTCCTCCGGTCGTCCTTCAGCCCTCCCCGAACCCCGGAGACGTCCTGCCAAGGGTCTCCGGAATCAAAAGCCTAATTGTTCGTGCTGGGGCCGCTCAGTAACCCGTACTGCCTCAGTTTCTCCAGGAACTCCGTCCTGGGCAGCTCTGTCTCGACAATGACAATGACAGCGTATTCGGTGATGTTGAGAGAGCCGACGGTGCATATGCCCTCCCGCAGCATGTCGCCCATGTACACCAGGTACTCTGTGACTGGGAGCGCGTTCAAGGCCCTACGGCAAAAAAGCTGTCCGCTTAAGACGTACTGGTGCCCCGGCTATGCCAGTAGACGGACAGGGAAGGTGGATCGCCGCGGCGAAGGCCGGTATGCGTCTTGATCTCGTCTGTCGCGAGATCGTGGTACTTTCCGTCAACGATGGGGTACCCGTCAAGTGTCCAGTGCTGCCGGGGGCGGATGTCGAGGGAGGGAAGCCGACGGGTAGTTCAACCTCCTCCACACTAGGGGGGGGTGTTGGTGTTGTTGGTGTCACTCATTCTAAGCGGTTGCCTGTGCATGCGCGGTTGGTACTTGACAGATAAATGGGCCAGAGAGAAGTACCAATGGATGGAGAGTCTGTCGTCTTTTTATAATGAATGGGTAGGCATCTTGGCCGAGCGGTATGCACTGCATCCCTGCAGCCTCGGTGCATGGCGGAGATTAGACCCAAAAGCCCTTTAAAACCTGTTGGCTCCAACAGGCAACTTGTCTTGGCGGTGGATCACCAACTGCCATCTTGTTGCTTCGCCTTGTTCCGGGCGAGCAAGGTCACAAGAGTTCGGAAACGTCTCGGAAAAGCTATATTGCGCCAACATGGCTGCAGAAAACTGGGCTTGAAGATTTAACTTACAAGCCTGGGCTAGCTCTCAAAAACCTCTGTCTTATACACTCGAGGCTGCCCGGCTCTAGACTTAGTTATATACAAGAAGAAATTGACTTGACCACCACCCGCATCTAGCACTTGGCGAAGATGGACTGCGCAAAGAGGGTGTAGGTGTCGGCATGGTTCAGGTTCTGCTTGGCGGACAGACTCTGGACGAAAGCAAAGCCGTAGCCGCCGTAGTCCTCGGTGCCAGCGACCTCGGACAGGTGGGTCATCTCGTGCAAAACGGTAGTCTGCTGGTCTTGGCCATGGCAGCGTCGGGTAGCAACGGGCATGCGGTCGAAGAAAGTGCGGCAGTTGACCATGAGGCTGCGCGAGGGCAGNGTAGGCGATAACGCCGGCGCCACACGCGCCGTAGACGTCGGTGCAGTGGTAGCGGGAAGCGCCCGCGGTAGTACTGGCGCACTCCTGCTCGATGCGGGAGAAGACGGTGCCGACGGTGCTGGCGACGCTGGCCGAGGCGCTCTTGAAGTACTTGGTCAGACGAGCCTTGTCTGAAGCGGCAGCGGCCTTGGCCGCCTTGGCGAGCGCCGCGCAGTTCTGGATGGCCGTGGCCGTGGCTGTGCGGCGCGCTCCCGAACAGTCGTTGTTAATCTCAGAGCGCCGGGCGCGCTCCTGGAAGACGTGGTGGACCGAGAAGGCCTCGGTGCCGTTGACCTTTGTGCTCAGAACGTTGCTAGCGTAGGGCACGGCGCCGGTGATGACGGTCGAGTCGAGCTCGGCGGTGGAGAAGACGCCCTTGGTCTGCACATCGTAGGTGCCGCCGGGGCTGAGGTCGTGCAGCTCGCCGGCGTCAAAGTCGATCTCCACGGATTCGCCGGCTTCTATGACACGGAAAGCCTCCTCGGTCAGGTAGTGCGTGCACATGTTGAGGCGGATACCATCAAAGGCCACCCTGGAATCTATCTGTCGTTAGTGGTGGGTAGCTCAAGGAGGGGGCAAGGGGTAGGCGTGCCTCCAGAGTATACCGAGGCCTTCTCAACGGGCCTCTCGTCAAGAATAGTTCCGACCGTCATAACCTTGATAGGGACGGAGCCCGTGTTGGTGACGAAGCCTTTGACGCCAGAGTTACCTGACTCCTCGAGCCTGACCTTGAACGGGGTGTCCCTTCTGGTGAGGTCGACGGAGACGGCGCTCACCAGCGAGGCCAGCGAAGCCAGCGCGGAGACGGCGAAGAATCTCATATTGTGGTGGTGGGAGAAGAAGAAGAAGGAACGAAAGGGCCGAGATTCAAGCTGGACTTGCAGCAAATGGAAGGTATGGAAGAGAAGGGGAGGAAAAGGAGAGACTGGAGCCTTCAATGTTGAAGACGAAAAGACTGCAAGGACGAGACACACCAAACGCATGCCACTCCTGAGGGGAGGAACGTTCTTATACAACGCAAAGCCATGACCTGCATGTATCTCGTCAAAGTGGAATCGCCAGAGCTGAGCCGTCTGGTGTCTTGGGGGGAGAACAAAGGATCGGCTGTGGGTGCTTCTAGACAAGGGGTCGGCAGCTAGCGAGCGGAAGGGGGAAGCTGG